>JANCMA020441363.1:0-10903 GCA_024336925.2 Zoanthus solanderi
TAAAAGCCTTTTCAGCAAAGCTAAACACAACAAGAAGTTCACTGGACGACATCTTTAACTCAATAGTCCTCAAGCTCTGTGCAAAAAGCTATACGCAAGGACTTCTGGGTAATTTTCCCAAACGCGACATGATAGATAGAAAGATAGATTGACGAAAAGGTAAACCTAAACTCGGCCTACCACAGGTAGCCCGAGTAAATAGTTAGAACTTTTCTGCGTTATCTGTGTTTACATTGAAATTACCATTTTATTTATTTTTTATTTGCATTTTGTTTATTCAAACTATTCAAATATGGTGTTAATTTTATATAAAAGATGAACTGAATTAAGCTCGTAGAGTATCGATCATTATAGGTAACATGTTTTCCGTGATTATATATAACTGGTGGATTTAGTCATGATTTGAAACGGGTGTCTCACATAATATTAGTATTCTTTATTTGAGTGTAGAGACATCATGGATGTCTGGTCAATGATTTTTCTGAAATTTCAAAAACAATATAAACAATTTTGGTCCCTTAATAAAGTACTTCCTCACTAATGGTTTGTTTTCTTAAACCTATTCTCGTGTCTTTAAATAACAAGAGTTGAAAGTACTGTACTGAATGTACCACGCTCTTTTCTCTAAACACTGATGACAAACTATAGACGTTTTCTGGCTATAATAAACGGGATCTATAAGAATTAGAAGATTTGCGCCCACTTAAATCTACGGCTTGTATGGCATTACGTTTACATATCTCACAACTTTGTAGTTACATTTCTTACTCAATCCAGTTGAGACTTGCAATCGCTTCCAAAACCGTTGTCCGATCACTGACTGACAGCAACATTAACTAAGTAAGATGGGGTTGTTGTGGTCCTGGTGGATCATTCAGGATAAGGGCATTAATAATTTAATTACAGCAAGATTGCTCTAAAGCCGTGTGAAATTCTAAAATACTCGCATCACTTGCCATTGGAGAAATTTGTGAATCAGTTCTTAGAATTTCCGTTAGAGTCTGTATATACCTCTGTGCAAGCCTCAAAATTTGTAGTTTTGTGATTTTCCGTTTTTCACGGGTGTCTGGTATAGCCTTTCTCAGAGCTTCCATTGCACCGTTGATAGACTGAATTCGCCGTCGTTCTCTGTCATTAGCTCTCAGTCGTCTGACGCGCGAGTCCAAGCTTTGCCTCTTAATACACGTTTTCGTATGTTGAACGTAATTTTCGTGGATATGAAAATCGGATTGTAGGTAACCTGTATGACCTGCAACCTTCTCTTCTACATTAACAGAACTGTTGCTTTCTGAACTGTCATTCTCAAATTTTAGGATACGCCCGAACTCACACGGTACAACCACACAATCCATTACTTCTCTTCCCGTTCGAATTCTATTAAAAAAAACAAAAACAACATCTGGGTCAAGAAAAAGTTCTAGAAGCGAAAAACACTAATAAAGAATGGTTTGAGCTGACTGAAGAAGACTTGCATCACTTTTGAAGGATTTAATCTGTTATTTTCATTTTTATGTAGGATGATATTTGAACTGTTCTAAAAAATGTGGGATAGGAAAGTAATGAGTTTCAGCCTACCTTTTTTGTGTTGCTTTTGAGAGTTGGACGTTGTCTCTCACTTTTTAACAAACTGCAAAGCCGTCTTATAAATGATATGTCTATTTTCAAAGCAAATGCAATTAAAGGATTAAGAACGAAAAGAAATTCAAAAGTAAATGGTCTAATGTGAATTTATCATGGGTCAATATAAATATTAGTACTAGTAGTCCTCACTCTTTTAAAAACGCTCTTCACTTTTTACAGAGAAGAAAAATGTTAATTTATGGTAGGCAGCAAGTAGTCAGCGAGTTTAGGCAGGTTGTGGACTTTTTTTGTTTGAAGTAACAATAATCATGAGATGAGCTGAGCTTAGTCACATGAGAAACCCCAGGTTGTCATTTGTTCGTCGTCAATACCTCGGCCACACACTTAGCAACCAGTGGAAATTAATCAATAGAAATGGTCTCTCAGCTATTTTACGAAATTATCTAATATTTAAAGAAACCATTTTTTTTAAAAAAAAGCTTTAGGATTAAAGTTCTTTTTCTCAATAATATCAGATTTGATTCTGAGTATTAATTGCTAAGTGTCCGTTTGCTTGACGTTTGAGTAAAAATGCGGCAAAAAACAAAAAAACAAAAAAAACAAACAAAAAAAACAAACAAAAAAAAAACCGTAAAGCAATTATTATAGTTTGAAGAGTATCATTGGTAAAGATCAAAATCCATTAAAAAAATATGGCCTTTAATTTTGAAATGAATTGTATCTTCGTTTAAGACAAGTTTGACAATTCTTTCATACAATTTTTAAAATTGTGTGTTTTTAACATTGTAAATCGTTTGATTGTCACTTAGCTTACTGCCGTTTTGAACTCTGAGGTTACAAC
Organism: Zoanthus solanderi; assembly: GCA_024336925.2. Classification (NCBI taxonomy): domain Eukaryota; kingdom Metazoa; phylum Cnidaria; class Anthozoa; order Zoantharia; family Zoanthidae; genus Zoanthus; species Zoanthus solanderi. Next base: position 2,423 of record JANCMA020441363.1, read on the forward strand.
GATGTGTCAAGACTTATTTGCAAAGAGAGCAACGGGGATGACTCTTTACCCTTTTGTTAAACAGCGGTCGTGCTTTGGAAAGAGATTTAATACCCTTTTCAAGTGAATAACCGATAACACTGCATTACCGAAAATATTTTTAATTGCGACAGGTGGTCTCGACGATTTTGATTGGCTGAACATTTTGTGCAAATCAAAGATAAAAAGTTCCCACGGTTGCAGATATCCCATAGTTTCAGCACACATGGTCAGAACAAAGGGATGTTGCACACGCACATGTAGGATACAATGGAAGCAATTGTTTGTCGCACGCTTTTCTTAATAAGCTTTACTTGGAAATAATAATATCTATTTATGTTGAAAGTCACTTTCAACTAGCGTAAATTCTAATCTCAATTTTAGAACTGATTAACACCAAACTTTGAAGACTGGGATGAGTTAATGTTAAAAACTTCTAGAAAAAATCAGATTAAGTTCCTAACTTCAATATCTTTTTTGAAATCAAAATTAATGACTCTAAAACAGAGACTTAAGCCATTTATTAGCTTCCTGTATTGTGATCATTCAGTTGTCCAGGGCTTAATGATATCGGAATTGGATTCCAAGCTCAACAAACGCACTGCTAAGCAACTCTACAAGTATATATAATGAGTCCATCATTGAATCAAAATGCCAGAAATGTTTACCTTATATTAAAATATATGTCACTTCAGTGTACCTAATGCATGAAATAATTGCGGAGAGTTCAGATTTCTTTTAGCAAAGTTTAGAATAATTTTATAGCATTATCAATAAACTTATGTTAAGTACTTAATGAGTTCGTTTCTTTGTTTAATCAAATAAAAAGCTCCGACAGTAATTCTTTAGGACAACCAAATTTAAAAAAAGAATACACGCTCAAAAATGAAAAAAGCAGTTAGAAATGTTAATATGAACTTACTACATCTCAATCTGTGTGCAAGAATTAAATAAAATTCTTAAAATTGTCTGATGAAAATTTCAGCCTGGTAATAGTTCTTACCTTGTTCTTAAATTTAGGGCTAATCTCAGCCTGGGTGTTCTTATAAAGTTTGTTCTTATAAAAAAAAAGCGTGTAGTAAAAAAATTGCAGTGCTTTTTATCACATGAAAATGTTGTACTTTTCTTGACACATTTCTCCTGCATTCTTAAAAGTTTATCCGTAAAAGTAATAAGGCTCTTAGCTTAATAGTAGGTGTAATTTAAAGTTCTATTGACTTATGTAATAGAGCACGCCTTCTGCTTATGTGAAATCGATGGTTATCTCGCCATTATTTGCATTTTAATTGTTTGACAAATCATTCTTGGTCGCATGTTCCGCTTTGACCAAGTTTTTAATTTTATTATTCATTTGTTTGCTTTTAAGAACTCAACACTTTTAGATGTCATTGAAATGTAAATCGTGGCACAATCGTGGTCTCATTATCACCATAGTATATTCGTGATAAAAAATATAGAAGATATATTATGAGTTGCACAGATTTAAATTAGAACTTGAACACTTGTGTCTTGCTATAAAACCTTTATCACAATTCTTAATTCAAGTGCAAATAAACGAAACAACGCAAAAAAATTAGATAAAATCAAAGTCTACATTCCAATAAATCTTTAACAAAGCAAAATTAAAAATGCCAAGTTTAATATTCATTTCTCAAGATACTTTATTACCGCATCAATTAGAAATTCCAGTAGCAAGATGAGATTAGATTACTTTAAATACGAAAATTTCGGACAATCAAATTTTCGGACAAAAAAAAGTTCCGAAATTTCAGTAATCGTCCAAAAAATTTACTTTCGAACATGAAATGTCCGAACGTTTTAAATATGCTTCATTTTAAATACTGTAATATCACAAGATTTCAGTGTAGGAAAAGTTACGTTTCAGCGCCAAATAAAAACAGTTTAAACCAACTACGGTGTTCCTGATGAGCTGACCCGAATTCCGATCAGATCCCGCTGTCCTATATCTCTGTTGGTAAACACACTGCTGACTCTGGAAGTAATTGAAGCAAACTGATGGTTCCTCTTGCAGGATTAGCCGCCGGGTGACAAGCAGACAAATAAGTGGACCGGAAATTTTAAATTAAACCCACGCCAGAGTACAGTTTCCCGGCCAACGAGGATAAAGTTGTTGAATTGCTGCAAGAAGTGATTTTCCCTTATGTCAAGAATACAAGAGAAAACTTTTAAAAACAATCGTGATCTTTGATGTGTTTCAGTACCGGCACAACCTAACAATTCCTGCAACCTCAGATTTTAGTCTCGAACAACAAGGCTAAATATTTTTTAAAAAAAGTTTGAAGAATGGTCTGCAGCACAAACTGAATCGCAACCAGGCAGGGTAAAGATATGCTGGATGTGAAAGTTGGCTCAAAGATGTCTAGATTGAAGCAAATCAATGCACGCTTGGTCTGTGTGATCATCTAACAAACAGCTCGGATTCAATCAAAAAGATATTTGACATAACTGGAATACTTTTATGACATTTTAAACAATGAAATCGAGCCTGAAGACCCTACATTGACTTGGACGACATCTGAACCACCAAAGTAGTGATTTCTTTGTGGACATGTAACGAACGTTTTTTCAAGCTTTGAGTTAACTAGAGCGAGAAGGCACAATTAAAACAGTGCATTAATCACCCTGAAATTAGCAAACTAAAACAATATAGTGCCCTCGTTTTGTTGATATTGTTTAAAAGCAGTTGAGTTTTATTGACAAAATAAACATTGCTTGTCCGAAAGTGAAAGTTATGGGAAAAAATGTCTGAAATATGTGCAAAAAACTAGTCCAAATATTTCTGTGTTATTTATTATTGCCAACGAGCCAGCCGAGCGACGACCCAAGGCTGGTGAGGCGCATAGCATAGAGCAGTGCGAGGTATTGTTAGTATTCTGAAAAAATTATAGCGAGCTCAGCAAAATATAATATAATGTGCATAATTGGATGAGCCAGTTACAAGACGGGTATGGAATCACGTGATCTTGGTGATGCGTGTCAAACGTTGGGAAAACGTCAAGGTTTTTAATTTGCACGAGGCGTTTAACATTTACATGTAAGACAAGAAATGCTCTTTTTGCTGTTTTCCCCATTTAGTTTCAGACTTCTACTCTGACGTTTTCAACAGTGATAGGTATCTGATTTTGAGCCGATCTAGCCAAAATAAAGTGAATAAAACGAACTAACGTGTGGGTTCCGTTACAGCATAAGCAGGAATGTGATAGAGAGCTTAAGCAACGAGGACGGAACGTGAATGACGAATGCTCCAAAAATCACCTTTAATTTAATTTCTTGTTTTTTCTTTACTTCTTTCTGCTGGTCATTAGGGCTTTGTTTCTCTGCTTTAAACTTTTTGAATAGAAAAAAAGAAAAGTTCAATGTTTCTCCATGAAGCTAAACAAATACTGACTGAGAAAGTTTTTTCTATTACGTCCTCGTATAGTCTAGACAACTCTAAAAAAGGTCTTTTCACGTTGACAACTACGTGCAGATGCTAAGCTCGGTGCATTCCAACGTGACGTTATTGTATTTATTATTGTTTTTTTGCCGCCGTCGTCGCCGTCGTCAAAAAGCCCCTAATGCGAACGAGCCAGCCGAGCGACGACACGAGGCCGTGGTAAGGCGGCAAACCATAGAGTAGTGAAAGGTGTTGTAATTATACTGAAAAAACCTCAAACGAGCTGAGCAAAATGTAATGTAATGTGAAACTTGAATGAGCCAATCACAAGACAGATAAGTTTCACGTGATTTTGGTGACGCGCGTGTTCAAACGTTGCTAAAACGTCAAGGTTTTGACTTGTAGGAGGCGTCTTGCATTTGCAAGTTGTTATAATTTTCTTTATATTTATCCTGTATAGTCGACAGTAAGAACTTCGAATGGGATTGAACCCATTGTCCTATCAGTTGGCAAATTGCCTGGCGGAGGATTAGCAAACCTTTTACTTAAAATTTTCTGCAACCATAGCACGCTTTGATGACTTTCTTGGTGACCTGTCTCAATCGTGACATCCAGTAATCTCGGCGCATCATATTCATGATGAGCCCAACTCCACTATGCAATTCAGTAATGGAATACTGGGTCGGTGTTTCTACAGAAACAGTTTTACAAGTAGTTAAATTTTACACCGTAGTGAAAAAGAATTTTAAAAACTTTTTTTTCTTGTGAAAAAGAATTTTAAAAACTGACGTTTTGGACTGTAGTCCTCCGTCGGAGTGAATGCATGAGTTATAAATAAAGAGGTGTTTATATAGCGATGTAAAGCAAGATAACGCAATGAGATAGGTATGTAAAGAACAAAAGGTAATAAAAGGATATCCTTTTATTTCCTTTTGTTTTTTACATACCTATCTCATGTTTCTATGGAAATACCGACGCAGCATTCCATTTATGACATCTAAGCTATATATATATAGTGTATTGCGATAAAACTGACCATCCTTTGTGTGCAAAAACTATACTCATTAAAATCTACTATAAAAAAGTAAATGCAGATACTTACAGTCCTAGTCAAACACAAATACGATGAAAGATTTGAAATTAAGTTTTCATGAGTGATTATGGCACCCTTTGGTGTTCCTGTGGACGAAAAAACAGAGCTTCATTTTCATTCTTTCAATACCGAGTATCGAGGTACTTAAAGGGAACCTCGGCTGTCTTATAATATTAATCTCAAATAATAGCTTACCTCAACTTGTGTCTACATCAGCAGCTCAAATTTGATAAAATTCTCTACCAAGCGATTTGTTTTGATCTTTGATTTTGTTGCGGGCTGCCATCTTAAAATGTGACGTCCGTGCGTTGTAGTTCCAGTCTCTACTCTTGATAAAAACAATAGCAATATACGAGTGGGTGTCTGGCACTGCAACGCAACTACGTCAAATTTCAAAATGGCGGCCGGAGGAATTTCAATGATCAAAACAAATCACTTAGTATGAATTATATAGAGAGAATTATCAAATTTTAGCTGCTGATGTAGATACAAGTTGAAGAAAAGTCTTATCTGAGACTGATATTGTTGGGCAACCGAGGTTCCCTTTAGGATATAAAAAGGATTGGGAGGAGTGGAGAGTTGATAGCCTCTGGTGACCAAAGTATAACAAGTAGCGATATAAAACAATGACGTTTCAAGGACGACATGTCATCATCATCAAATGCATACTAAAGTGCATGCTGTAACGTTATTTAATATGCAACCTTCGCTCACTGTACAAAATCCGCACGCGCAATGTATGAGTTGCCAGTAACCAGACCCCTCTCTTCTTTGCAATGCATTCTGGGTATGCCAAAGGGCAAACACGATGCTATGAACAAGAAAAACTGTGTTGATTTTATAGTTTAAGTACTATTACTGCTTTTAATCGCGTTCGAAACAAAATTATTATGAAAAATTCAATGAACGAGGACTCAAGCAATGCTTGGGCTTCGATTATGTAAGTTTTTAATGCTTATTTGTTGTGATATATCGATAAAATAACTCGCATTCTATCGGAAGTATGATTGCGAAATGTACACACGAATGTTGCAAGCTAGCTGGTCTCAAATGATATATTAATATGTAGATTTACACGATATTTCAAAATAAAGTACTCATATTTGAGTGAGGAAGTGAAATTTCTTGGTAGCTATTTTTATTTAACTCTGATTCTAGTTTTTGAAATTCTCTTTTTTAGAGTCAAAACTGTTCTTCCACTTTCAAATACAGTATATAAGAAAATAAATTTATGAAAGAATCACAAGTACCTGTTGTACCGCTGGTGTAGCAAATTGTAAATATATCTTTTGCACAAGGTGGCTGGGCATGCAAACAAAATAGCAAAACAGATGGAAAAAATCAGTCGCATAAAACATAAGTTCTAAATAATATGACGGTAGTGTTCCACAATACCACCAGCGATAGTAACAATGCCAGTATAGCTACAACAGTTTGTTCCTTAATGAACAAGACTTTAGGAAAACAATTATATAATTATCATAAGAACGTAGAAGCACCAAAGATATAGAAACACTTCAAATACATGAACATAATTTTTATTTTGTTGATTTATATAATTATAAAAACTAACTGTGCTAAAAGGCAACGTTTCGTTGCCATCCCGGCAACATCGTCAAGTCAACTGAGAAACTTAGAAGCTACACGTATATGATAATAATTATTTAACCAAAAGCTACGACAAAACAAAACAATAAAATCAAGGTAAATGGTATTCAAAAACTAAACAACAACACAGATACTAACACAAGAACAAAAGTTAACTAAAATAAACTTAAATTAACACTTAATTGCCTTATATTAATTGAGTCAGATTGTTTGTTGAGTTCTGGTTTAAGTTCTTGAACAGTTTGTTCAAATTAGCATTTTAACACTGATCGCGACAATGACAAGTTTAATTGTTTTCCAAGCTTTCTTAAAACTAGCTCATCAGGTTTATGGTTGGCATATTATCTGTCTCATCTCTCTCTCTCTAATAGCGACCACCCCTTGTAAGCAACCACCCCCCGTAAGAGGCCACTTTCTAAATGACCGTTTTGTAATCGCAAGCGCAAGTGTAAGAAAAAGGAAAATTTTGTTTTTTGTGCTTGTCTTGCGCTTGCGATTGCACTTGTGTCAGAAATCTTCTAACTAGTGTGAAGCGACAAAACGTAAGCGCAATTGCAAGGGCAAGACAAACACAAGAAAAACAAAATTTTCCTTTTACGTGCGCATGCGTACCCAACTTGCGCTTGTGCTTACGTCGCTAGTGTGAAGCAGGCTTAAGCGATTGCGACCACTTTTAAGGCCAGAAATCTGACATTTTCCTTTCTTTTTTTGTTTTTGGTAACTGGGCCCAGTTGTTCTAAAGCCGATTAGCACTAACCAAGGATTAATTTTTTAACTCATATGTTTTTGTTTTGGCACTCTTAGTTACAAAGACGAATTTGAGTTGTAGTTTTGGATTGATAAGTTCTCATGTGTACAATCAGCTGTACAGTATTTCACAAGAGCCTTAAACCTTTTCATAAAGAACAAACTCCTGCTTGAACTTCTGCATAACCTAGGGTTAAATTAAACAGGTTATGAACAACCCAGCCCAGAAATACAGAAGGAAGATGAAGGGAAGCCTGGGGTGAGCTATACACTTGCTTTTATGACAGACCATAATACTTGACATTACCAAGTACCACTTTTGCAGGCTTTCAATTCATTATTTTCCCTGTATTTGTCACAATCTCATTTACATTAATCAAGTGTACATACAGAAAGTAAAATAATTAAATTGGCCAATAGTGATTTCTTACCTTTAGAACACTAGGGTGGTTCTTGCCAATATCCTATTTTATAATAATCATTCAAAAAATGTTAATTAACCACATTATTAAGTATTATGAGAATTTAAAGAAACTTTCTGAAAAAAAAGACTAAATTTCTACTGGTAAGTAACTTCTGACATAAGTAAATCATTGTGATAGCTGGAGTTATTCCTAATACACCCACTATTCTGCTCAAAATACTTTTTATCAATTACATTGAGGTTGTTGAATCAGGTATGTTAGAAGTATATATTTATTCACTGGAAGCTAGGAACAGAACCCCAAATTAGACTCCCAGCTTATGCTAATAAGCCTTCTAGGACATAAATTGCCAAAATGTAAAACCAGTTATTGTTCACTCTGAAGTATGTGATATTATTGAATATGTATAAATTTGACTGGCCTGCTCTAATAGCCAAGGCTTCACAGCTCAGACGTTGCAATTAGTATATTGGTTTGAAGATTGAGATCATGCATGGGCTGGAATCAGCAAAAACTTATTAAATTAAAATAAAAACTTAAAAGCATACAGTAATTAAACAATCATTTCATAATACTTACATTAAAACAATCATTACATTACATTACATTAAAACAATCATTTCATTATAATACTTACATAAAAACAATCATTACATTACATTACATTACATTACATTACATTACATTACATTACATTACATTAAAACAATCATTACACTGCACTTACATTACATTAAAACAATTATTACATTACATTACATTAAAACAATCATTACATTACACTTACATTACATTAAAACAATCATTACATTACACTTACACTTACATTACATTACATTAAAACAACATTACATTACACTTACATTATTACATTACATTAAGCAATCATTACATTAAACTTACATTACATTACATTCAAACAATCATTACATTACATTACATTAAAAAAATCATTACATTACACTTACATTACATTACATTAAAACAATCATTACATTACATTACATTAAAAAAATCATTACATTACATTTACATTACATTAAAACAATTATTACATTACACTTACATTACATTAAAACAATCATTACATTACACTTACATTACATTAAAACAATCATTACATTACACTTACATTACATTAAAACAATCATTACATTACACTTACATTACATTAAAACAATCATTACATTACA
>JANCMA020441469.1:0-10902 GCA_024336925.2 Zoanthus solanderi
CAGTACAATACAGTACAGTACAGTACAATACAATACAGTACATATAAGAGTTTCAACTGTAATGCTAAAACCCTGCTGCAAACAAAACATTTTTAGCAAAGACTTTATTGTTATTATTATTGCTGTTGATTTGTACTTGTTATTTTTGAATATTTTTTTTTAAATCTCAGAACTCCTGTGATAGCTGGAGGACTATTTTCAGTTTCTAAGAAGTGGTTTGAAACCATGGGTAAATATGATCCACATATGGATGTGTGGGGTGGTGAAAACTTAGGTATGTATTATCAGTTTGGTTATAATTTACAGTAGCTGTTATTTTATTGTTAATATAAGCATTGTAAAGATTTTAACATTAAGATTCTATTTTCTCCATTTCAACTTAGAAATTTAATTATTCCCAAATATTTTATACCGGAATCTCTAAAATCACGCATTGTATATCAGTTTTCTTGTGCAGGCTGTGGAGTTTGTTTCATTGGGATAACCCACAGGCATTTTTCCACGTGCGAGAATGAGCATTTATTTCAGGATAAAAAATTGCATATTTTTAAACATCTCACTAGTTCAAAGAAATGTAAAGACAAATGTGATTTATCCTGTTTTAAAATTATATTGGACTCTGCTCCAGGTTATTTTCAGTTAAAGATCAAGGAGGGCTTACTATATCAAATGGTTGAAACCCAATTAAGTTAAACAAGTCAAGCATGTCAGTTTAACTTTCTTATGTTAATTTTTAGTTTCTCCTTTCAACTTGTTATCTTATTAGCTACCTGGTTTTATTTTATGTTTATATCTTTTAACTTGTTATTTATAAATCATCTTATTGGTTAGTTTAAATTTTGTTCGTTAGTAATCGGATTTCTAAAATAGTATGGGTATATATTCACTCACTTTGTAACATTTTCAATTCATATGGCTGGAGATGATGTTAAGTAACATCGAAACATGTCCTGATTTGTATTAAAAATATCATATTGTTTTTAAAATTGTTACTTCATTTGTGATATCGATACCTTTAATTTGGAAATAATTTTAGTGAAGATTGGCATAAAAAGTAATGAAAAAATAATTAAAAGTATTCTGTTGCATGAAAAACCCATTAAAGCTAATGGTTCTAATCTTCTGTGTTTTCCCTAAACCTATTATTATTGTTTTAGTGATAATCATGTAGTGCTATACCAGTTACATAGAGTGAGATCAGTCAAAAGTTTTAATAACAAACCAGGAGTCACTTACCTCCTTATTTGTATAATTTATTATTTTCCCTATAGAATAAAATTAAAGTACTCAGATGATAATGAAGATGAAGATGGTGACAGATATAATGACATTGATGTATACTAAAATTAATATTCTCTATTCATTTTTTGTCAGAAATTTCGTTCAGGACCTGGCAATGTGGAGGTGTAATGGAGATTATTCCATGTTCAAGAGTAGGACATGTGTTCAGGAACAGACACCCATACAGCTTTCCTGGAGGCAGCATGAATGTATTTCAAAAGTACGAGAGCCATCTTAATGTGTGTTGCCGTAAATTGAAACTGTCAGTATTAATTTCAAAATTATATGATGGCCACCTAAAATAATGTGTAGATTTTTTGGAAGCCAGGTGTATTGAATATTGTCTGGGGCTGATTAACTTTTTATGGTGTTTTAGAGCATGGGAATCTTGAACTCATGCAAATTAAGCTGTTGCAGTATGTAATGTGTAAAATCTATTCTGATTCACTGCGAGTATTGAGAAACAGAAGGTCACTTGCTACTAAGCCAACTCTTTGTTATGAATTAAGCACTCGGGTTGGGAATGTTTTACTAATCAAATAAAGTCAGAAATCACTAATAATCAGCTGAGATTGAAAGTGATTTAAACCCTAACCCTAACCTAACCCTAAACCCTAACCCTAACCCTAACCTAAACCCTAACCCTAACCCCTAACCTTAATCGAACATAAACTGTAATAGAATAGAATACAATAATTGACTAATTACTAAGTAGTGATCGAGATATTACAAGATGACAGAATTCAAGAACAATAAAAAGACAACATTCTGATCATAGTTGCAGAGTGACAGAGGTTATCACTAAAAATTAATTATCGATAACTTACTGGAAATGCGTACTAGTTAGTGATTATTCTAAAGCAACAGCAACGATTATATAACTTAAAAACGATCTGAATTCTAAAACACTAAGTAATTTACAAACTAGTTTAGACTTGTTTGCAGGAATGACACTAAGAGTGAATGCAAAAACTAAATAAAAGTTGAATAACATGAGTAAATTAATAGAGATTTCATAAACAAGATACTGAAATAGTACTAAAGTAATTTAAAGAAGAGAAAATTATAAGACTAGAGCATTGACACATACTTACTGTATGTGGCTAAATTACATCTTTGTGTAAAGACAATACTAGTGTATTAGGGTACTAAAGGTTAAAGACTTATAATTGAAAGCTATTGCAGATAAAGAGATTGTACTTACACATTGATTCCCGCTTGAGCTCAAAAAGGCCAAAGGTAACTCTGGAGGCTCTACAAATCTCTAAACACTGAAGTTGCACTCTGTAACTCGAGATGAACTAAAAACTAGAACTGTCATCAAAAGCCTCTAACCTACAACTGTGTGAAAACGCTAGTGATGTAAAACTAAGTAAACAAAATTAATGAAACAGAAAGCAGCAAAAATGACCTAAAATTACAATAAATGGAAGAGGGTCAATTTGCTGTTCATTTACTTAAATGCATAAAGATAATCAGAAAAAAAATGAAATGCTGACTTCATCTAATCTTTACTGTTTGTATGCTTAACTCCTAAAAAAATAGACAGTCAGTGACTGCATGTGGCTATTGCCATGTCAGCTGTTGTAAAAACCATATGGTAAAGATATTATGATGAAATGATTTACATCAGTATCAAGTGATGTGCTTGCTGTACTGTATATGTAGCAGTTATTTCAGTGTATAACAAGTCGAATATCTTTATAAGTTATTATTCTTTTAGTATAATTTTTTATGTATTTATTCAGTTGAGGCAATGCTTTGAACAACTAAAAATTTTAATAGCACAATTAAGCTCTAAAGTCCATTACGTATTTCCGAAAACACTGCACACAGTGTACATACTGGGTTGCCTGTGTTCCTGACAATAGTCTTATTTCTTTGACACAGCAGAGAAGGGTTTACAGTTTCCTAGCTGCACAAGTCTAGTGAATTTTAGTTTTGTAATATTTAATATTCATCTGGAAAACAGCGTCTGGATCAATATATAAATTAAATTGCAATTGTTTTATCAGCAAATTTAAAGCTTTTTCTCTATGAACTTGGGGTTAATAGTTTGTTAAAACATGCAATTATTTTTAAAACCTTTGGCTTTGACTTTGCAAGAATTGTCAAAATTTGCAAATTTCAGTTAATTTTGAAAGTCAACTGCGATGTGATATAACAAGTTTTTATTTCAGTCAATTTTGTTTGACTCAAGCTAAGTTATTTCTGTCCATAATTTTCGTCCTAAGTGCAAAGAAAGCTCACTGAATTATCAATTATTGACATCAAAATGAGAGACAAACATTATGCTTTTCTATTTCAAACCAGATTATTTCCTGCTGCATGCATCAGATGAATTTCAATGAAATCCACATGTTTGCTGAGCTTCAAAAGTAAAGACTGGCAAACATCAGTTACAAAAAACTGCAGTAGTCTGATTTAAAAACTCCATACAGCAAAGTTCCGTAATGGCGGGTTCCAAAAATTTTCATTTGGCCACTTGCCAAATCGAGTTTCAAGCCAATCAGTACAGGGGAGGGGGTAAGGGGGGATCTTGGCACGATTCACGATTTTCTTAAAGTGAGACGAATGTTTCACGGATTTTAGTTTTTGCGCTTCACAATTCACGAGAAATAAATCCTTTTCAAACACATAATCTGCTGTACATAGACTTAATACAGCTAATTAGACATTACTTATCCCCTTATTACTCACTAGAACTCTACACTATCAGCTTGAAACTGCTCTTTTTCCATCTCCCATATTAAAGCTAACAAACGCCTAAAAGTGAAACATGAGCGCAACAGATCAGTTAGTAAAACTGGTCAAACAACTCAGAAGTAAAAGGCCATTCACACTATTTTCCGGTCCCGTGAGCAGGCTCAAACATCATTAAACATCAAGGAAAAACACCACAAATCACAAGGAAAGAAGTAATGTTTCACGATTAACGGACTATAATTTTTTTAGATCACGGGTCACAGATGCAGTCTGAGTCACGAATCACGGATTTTTATTTTCACTTATTATGTTTCACGAATAATAAAAAAGAGGCTTCACAAAGAAACCCCTTACCCCCTGGATCAGTGTGCAAAGCCATTTGGTAATGTTAACAATACTCTTTCACTCCCTCTTTCACTCACTCTTTCACCCAACCCAGTAACATTGCATGACAGGCAACTATATAGCCACAAAAACAAAACCGTTATGAGCCTAGTGTTCCATAGATTTTTAGCTTTCCTGATTTAAGTAAATTATTGCAAGTCATTGATTCCCCTTAGACAGAACACTAATTATTTGTTGCAGGTTGTAGCTGCTAGCAGAAGCTGTGACTATATTTACCAATCTTGCAAAATTTTTAATCAAATGTATATGTACTAATCTTATTTTAATTGTTAAAAATGTAATCTTAACCCTTGGCAACCGCTACATGGATAGTTACTTATAATAAAAAGAAAGAAATATTTTATAGCTTAAGAAAATTTATAGCCATATCACCCCAAAGTAAACTCCAACATGTTTGAAGATTCTAGAAACTGTAAACAAATTAATATTAGAATTTTACAACTAGTGCACAGCATTTATAACTTTTTTTTGTAACTTAGGATATGTAGTTTTTGTAACTTAGGATATGTAGTTTTTGTAACTTAGGATATGTAGTTTCATTTTTAATTAAGATTAGTAAAAATTATCATAATATTGTTATTATTGTAAGGATGAAAGGCTAACAATAATTATTAAATTTTTGTCCAAACTCCCTCTGCTAAATCTTAGATCCATCCAAACTAGTAGAATTCATTGTTTAACCATTTTTCTCTTGTCAGTAGTTACTTGCTTTCTATCTGAAGAAGGTTAACTTGCAAGCTTCTAACACTGAGAATGAAAAACCAATAATATATTTAATTCTTGATAGGAACACAAGACGAGCTGTTGAGGTTTGGATGGACGAATACAAGAAATTCTACTATGCAGTAGTGCCACATGCAAGAAACACCCCTTATGGAAAGTAAGTTAAAGCCCATTCAACTACTCAAAAAATTTGTTTTTGAAATGTTACTTTTTTTTTTTTAGATAATGTGCACATGATTCACAAAAAACATTAATATTTATGTTCTTGCAGCTGATATGTATTAAGCTAACTTGAAAATCAGTTCATTTCATTGTTTTTTTTTTAGTATTAAAGGTCGACTGGCTTTGAGAAAGAGGTTAAAATGCAAACCATTTAAGTGGTTTGTGGAGAATGTTTATCCAGAGTTAAGGTAGGTTGGGTTTTAGCTTACAATTACGTATCTTCTTAATATTTTTGGCAAACTGTAATTATACACACATGAAGAAAAGGAAAAAAAACACAGGTTTTGGACATTTTTTGTCCTTCGAATACAATGTACAATACTGTATTTTTTCTTTTACTGTACTGCTATTCACAACTAAAACTTTGATTTCTACTTTAAAATAGAGTAATTACCACTGTGTTCATAATGGATCACTGTTTTAGCTCATTTTGGTTATGTCTCTTCCCCAGTAATTTCCCTCTAATGGAAGTTTTAATGTATTCTCTCTTCAGGAATGAACCAACCAGTGGTTGATAGACAACATCAAATATTTTAAGTAGTATTTAAAATCTTAAAAACTTCTGCAACTTTATAATAATAATCTTAGAAATAATTAATCAATGAAAATCTCACATTCAAATAGAAAATAATGATATTAAAGTGACTGAAATTTTGACCAAAATGGCTGCTTTTGTAAATTACTGTTTGTACTTATATATTTATTGACTTTGTTGCTTTCTCATCTTGTAAAAGTAAAATCAATGGTAGCACAAGTTTGTACATCAATTAGAATTTCAAGAAAATTATTCAATGTATAAATTTTCAACATGGAAGAGGAATAAGCATAAGGAGCATTAGGCCTTTACTTGATGTGGTAGTGCTTGTGGGAACAGCGTATGAATACCTGAGATAGGCTAAGCACACCATTTGGTTTGGGTCATTTCAACTTTTTGTAAAACTTGTAAAAAAAAAAAAGGTTGAAGATATTTTTTAACAATAACGAACAGCATGTGTTCAGATTTTTATCAAAGTTTCAAAATTAGATATTATTTGGAATATTAATTGGAATGTCCAGAATTAATGACTAAGTATGCAGGAGGACCAGTACTAGTGTTCATTGAATAAAAGACAATTCTTTTCATGTACATTCTAATGTAAAGTTTATATTATGCCTTAGTAGTGCTTGTGCAATCTATCAGGCATGCATACAGTCCACCTGTAAAAAGTAATAAAAAGACAATAATTTATGTATACTAAGTGAAACATATTAAAGAGAATTGATTAACTAATTAGTATATATTTTACAGGGCTACTTTACTTAAATTCTAGTGTGGTTATTTTAGAGAAGATATTGTTTGTGGCTGAATTGATGTTTGTGGGTGTGTTCTTTCTACATTATTTTGTTGTTCAAGTAATTGAAAGTAATTAATTTGATTCATTATACATAATTTTATATCAGTCTCTATAACATTTGGGAGAATTTCATTCAATGTTTTTAATTTTTTGTTACTTTTTAGAGGATTGTGCTCTTCTTGTAATTTGAGTTGCTACTATAAGCATAGTGCAGACCAGTTGAGTTAAAAATTTACAAGTTTTATTTTCATTTTGTGTTCAAAACATTTTAGATTATAAATTAAATTAATATGTTATTACTATTAATTATTACTACTATTAATATGTCTTACTTTTATACATGAAGTTCTAAACTTGAGGGTGGAGCACCTTTCATTGGTTGCATTTTCTCCCGTAGAATATAGTTCAAAAAACCTGTTAAGTTATTTAATAAGTAGTTGTGGTATCACCCAAACTGGTTTTGTTATTGGTGTGTTTGTTTCTAGACCGTGCATGAATGCTAGTTTTACTCTGCAGTTCTTTGCTTTGTGTATCATAATACTGTACATAATAATAAATGAAATGACCTCTGCCTGGTGTTGGAATGTTAGTGTGCCAAATGAAGAGGATCTTGCAGCCTTTGGTGAGGTGAAACAAGGCAGGAACTGTATGGATACACTGGGACATAGTTTGCAAGGCAGTGTGGGATTGTATGAATGCCATGGTGCTGGTGGTAACCAGGTGAGAACTTAATGATGTTGGGTTAATAATTGATTTTTATCCCAAGGTATAAAAAGCAATTCCCCTATTTCTTATTTTTACTGCTCAATAAAATTCTTATTCATCTTTGGTCTCTTGTTCTGAACGTTTCGGCATCGGTAGTGCCCATGCAGTTGCCAGTATTACCGTTGTGTTACTTTCCTTATGTCACATCTGTTTTTGTGCTTGTGGGATGTGTCTTTCATCTTTGGTCCATGATAAAATGTCATGTATTTGTGTTTTTGTGTGTGTGTGTTTTGTTGTTTTGTGTTATCTTGTTCTATAAAATTAATTATGATCTTGTCCTACTGGCTGCTGAGCATGTGGCCTCTCCTGATCTCTATTCTTCAGACCACACCCAGCCTGAATTCAGATTTTAAGTTCATGATTCTACAAGTGGTGTCTCTCATGCTTCTGTTGATTCTTACACCTTCATGGACTTGACTTGTGAAAGGATCCCGGGATAATCTTTGAGGTTAATGTATATTCCTGTTTTTCTCCTTCATGAATGGTCTCGTCATGTTTGAATAGGGGGTTTTCTTCCTGCTTGTTGTTATGTCCCCTCACATGTTCAAATAGTCAACTTTACAATGTGCAACTTGTTTCTCCATGGTATAAAGATACTACATTATCACTTTTGCATTTCTTGCGTGTAATGGTGTATCCTGCTCCACCTTGGGTGGTCTTTAAACATTGCTTATTCATCCCTTTCCACTCTCACATATAGTACAGCCCTGTTTCTCGCATTTGTCAGTTTCCGTTGGGCAAATCCTAGTTACTAGGATCGTGCTCCATGCCTTCTGGCTGTGAGTGGTAAATTTATTCCAATCAGCTTTACAGAAATTCCATCTCTTTTTCCCAAGGCTATTGACCTTCATCCCTACTTCAGTACTGACTATAATTGAGCAATTTCCAGATCGGGGAAATTTATCCAGTACAGATCTTTTACATGAACTTGCCAATGAGTTTGAGACAAAGCAGAGGTCAGGGTTGGTCCAGGTCTTATGTCGGCCAGAGAAGAAAGACTTGCCGTCAGTGGCATCGTAGAGCAGGTAGAGGTCTAATGCTTTGGCCCATTGGGCAATCATCTCTCCATTAGCATTAGAATTTGGGTAGCCCCATAGGGTATTTCTGCTGTTAAAATTGCTACAGGCAATGGTTGTAGAGGCCATTGGAGGCAGTTGACGAATGGTGACTGTTTCAGGTGGGGGCTTGTATATGTTTATGATAGACACATCTCCAATAGTGACGCAGATCCACTGTATGCAGTTATTTTCTGGAGATTTTTGAGTAGATATTACATGGGTGCCCTCGCGTGCATAAGTCGCTAGCCTGTGATGCTTATTTGGTATAAAGGCTATGGTATTATAGCCTTCAATGTTCAAGTTCTCCTCTGCAGTGACGTGAGTCTCTTGTGGAAGAGACTCTATGTGGAAGAGACTCTATGTGGAAGATACTCTATGTGGAAGATGAAGTTGTAGTCATCTGCATACAGTATAGGGTAGATTAACTCCAAATCTTAGGTCGTTTTGCACCACATCTAAGGTATTTTGCACCATTCCTAAGTCATTTCACACCTTCTTTATAAATCTACATTTTTATGTAGAATAGTATTTGATTTAAAATAATTAGATTGCCAAGTACCTTTAGAAAGCGCTTTGGTTTTACAAATTGGACTTGACTTGAACATTATTGTTATCAACCTATACAATAATGAACAAAATTAGTAATAATTATGTTAAATTGTTCATCTAAGGTGTGTTATTATGGTGTGTCTGTGTGTGTCAGTTCATTGGTATTGTGCAGTGACAGGGCACAAGAAATTTATATTACATAACAATAATGCCACAAATTAACACTACCTTTTTCCTTTATTGCTTTCTCAGCAATGGAGTTACACCAAGTCATTGCTAATAAAACATGATAATTTATGTATCGGGATACTTCAAGGCAAACTAAATGAGGCCATCACGCTTCAGGAGTGTGATGATAGCAACGAATATCAGGTCAGGACAAGTTCTAAATTAAAAACAATACATGCAGATTTAAGAAAGTAATGATGAGAATGAAAGTTTGTCAAAGAAAGCTGTAAGTAAAATATGGCTGTGCACACACTTTGAAAAAGGTTAATTATTTATACTGAAAATGTGGAGCTATCATCCAAAAAAAAATCCCTTAATATTTTTGCTCCCACAAAAAATACCTCTTTCAGCAATATTTTCATATGTGATTAATTCTTATCTGCCAGGGCCAATTATCACTAACCCAGGGTTAAAATTTTAACCCATGATCTTGCATCTAACTAGGTTTAATCTGTAGTTTTGGAATAAACAAGGAAAGCAGCCTGAAAAATCAAAACAAAACACAAATCGAGCATAAGAAACAAAACCATAATTACCTCAGATGTCCAAAACAGCTCTTCCAAATTTTCCCCTTTCATTAATCATAACCGCTGAAGAAGCTTTCTTGCAGACTAAATATTTTTAAACATAATAATTATATTTATTCGAATGAATGTTTTCAGTCATCCAGAAGAGTAACATTAACAACAACAAAAAAAACATTTAAATCAATTACTGGAATTTAGATAAAGGTCAAACAAACAACTTGACGTTGCGACTGTTTCACACAGTCTTCATCAGGCAACTAACAACCTATCAGACATGCACTGTCACACAGGTGGGACAGGCAGTAAAGATGATTGGCAGCCACCTGTCACGTGACACACCCTGTCACATGACAGGTTGTTAGTTGCCTGATGAAGACTTTATGATATGGTCGCAACGTCGAGTTGTTTGTTCGACCTTTATCTAAATTCCTGACCAGTAATTGATTTACATGTTTTTATTTTTGTTGTTGATTATATTTATTATAATAAATTTAATATAACATTTTATTTGAACTCATCTATGTGACCTTGATTTAGCCAATGAGAGTTTGCCTTCAAGTCGAAAGCACCCTAGCTACATAACAACATGTTTTGTTGTTGCAATACATTGTACATATGAATCCAAAAAACAGAAATTTCAGTTCCAACACTTAAGTTGTAATAATTATAAAGTGTGACTTGGTGTTGAATGAAGGTGTATCAGAATGTACTGTATACACACTGAGTCACGCTGTTTTTGCTATTTTACAGAAATGGGAAAAAGAAGGCACTGAAAACAGGCTGCGAAATAAGAAATCCAAGCTGTGCATTGATAGTGCAGGCCATGATGAGAAGGGTCTCACCTTAAACATTTGTGACACTGGTTCATACACACAGTTTTGGATGTTTGAAATGACCCTATGATAATTAGTTACAAGAGTTTGAAATACTTTATCTACATTGTTAGGAATTCACCATTTAGGTCAGCTAGTGTAAGAAATTCAGAGGAAATAATCCTTGAGAAAATGAATAGACGCTAGGGTCTATTTTTCAATTTAGTCATTTGTAATAATTAATATTTGAAGCACAAAATTCATTGTTATATTCTGTCTATATAGCTAACTG
>JANCMA020441572.1:0-10901 GCA_024336925.2 Zoanthus solanderi
TTTGTTTCCCCCAAGACCCTCAATGTTCCTGAGGTGAAGCCAAGGGGAACAATGAAGGTCTTGGGAGAAACAAAACTCACTGCTTGCTATGGGGCCAGTCATTAAGCAGTTTGTTATACCTCCCGACTCAAAATAGAACAATAAACGGATGTCAGCTTACAACTTTATTGCAAAATGTTACAAATCCCAGTAATTTGCACATAAAATAAGTCACAAATCATAAATGTTAATTCAAATCATAAATGTTGAAACTTCATTAAAGCTCACATTGAGCTCTTGTTGCGTAGAAGCTGTTCAATTTCTTCTTCACTTATTGTTTGAGACCATTTAGCTGTCATGACTGTGTAAAAATTATTTGCTTGACACGGCTGGCATACAAATCTGCCACTGTTTCAAAGGTGCTGATCACGTGTGAGTCAAAAGTTCAAGTTGTTGTTTCCCTAGGGATACGAGTTAGTGAGTTTTGACCCATGACATGTGATACATTCTCCTCCAATAGGAAAACACATTTGAGTTTGGAGATATAACAATGTTTCTTTCCCTCTCCTCAGCATTCTGGGAGGACTGAGACAAAATCTATGGGAAAATAGGAGCTTTTTTTTCCCCCTGAAAACTAGATATTTTATGGATATGTTAATGAAACAATTAAGAATACTCACTCAAACAAATGCAAGTCAAAACATGATTAAGTTTTTAAGGAGTTTCTAAAAAATTTCTAAAAATTTCTCCATTAAAATATTCCATGTATAGCTTTTTCATCCACATTAGTTACACTAAAACATACCAAAAAAGGAATTTGGGGGTTAAAATCAAACATATGATGAAAAATTAGAGCATTCATCATGCAACTGTCACAATTAGGAAATACAGGCAAAGATATAATAATATGAGAGATGCTTATCACTAAGAATCGTTTGAACTGACCAATAAGATAACTATAGTAATTATTATACAACACAGTGATTCATCAATTCATTTAAATGCGGTTTTCATTAAAAACTTTCTAGATAATAATTCATTTCTACTGTTGAGGGTAGACATTTCTGGCTTACAAATTATAAAATATTTCTCCCACAAACAAAAGTTGCATTTTTAATGATGTTAAAGTATGATCTTTCTTGTTTGATTTTACCCCATTCGATTGAATAGTGAATGTTCTTGTCTTCAATGCATGCCAAATATATTTACAAAGCTCAGTAGCATTTGGATCACTCATGAATTTCTAAATGAACACACATGGCTTCTGTACCTAACTTTAAACATTGTGACGCAAAGTCCAATGTATATCTCCTTGGTGGTTGCTGTGGTTATCTGAGTTTAGTAAATAATGTTACGGTCGTTGCAAGTTCTATTTATGGGACAGCTAGGTGTTAGGATTACAAGTTGCAGTTAGCATTGTGACTATAGTATTCCCTTCAGATTTGCTTAGTATGGGTTTATGATGGTTAGATATGACACTATTGAAGTTAAAATATAGCTTAACTTTATTAATGGTGCTATGGTTAAATATTTGTATAAAGGGTTAGATTTAGGAAAGTGTGAGTCAATTAATGAAAGAAATTAAAACGTTTTCCAATGTTTTCTTTCACATCTTTACTATACAGTGGGTTAAATCATATGATGTTCCATGTCCAGTTACGTTGTGCACGTGGTTGAGGCAGATCGTTGTCATGTTTTATGTAAGGTCATAATTGTATTCACTTTTATTTAGCGCTTCTTGGTAGATTTCTTTTGCTCTATTGAAACGATCTTTGTCTGATGAGATTTCCAAGTGTCTTTTGTTTGAATCAGGTTTGTTTTTTATTGATTGGTGGATGGTTAGATTTTTTGTAAACATATGCAGAAAGATTTTACTGAAAACTGCATAATTGTATACTTAACGTACAGCAGTTATATACTCATACTTATCACGCTCTATTTTACCAGTAATCATTACTATATATCTTACTGGTCACTTCAAACTATACTCAGTAATTAGCATCTCTCATAAATTATTATAATATCTTTGCCTGTATTACTCTTAACTCCTGAATAAGTACACAGCCTGGACAAAATATTAGTATAGGGTGGACAATATATGAAGAACGTAATAGTAGTATAGGGTGGAATAATAGTATAGGTTGAAAACATCTTGAAAGAACAGTACTGGGCAGTATAGTAGCATAAGATGGAAAGTCCCAAACGAATCACCAATTTACATTGTATGTTGATTTCTATGAGCCTAATCTACATTCTTTTTCTATGAATTGACCAATCTTATTTTTTAATGATTTTGATCTACTTTTCTTGACATTCTATGATTCACAATTTATTGACAATTTATTTCTCATGACCTTACTTCTATATTCCATGGCCATAATCTATATGCATTCTATTACTTTTCATCACCTTAATCGACATTTACTCCATGACTTTAATTCATTTACATTTCATATATAACTATAATATCCATGATATTAATCTACACTGACATAATTTTAATCTAAATGTCATACAGTAACTATAATATTCATGATATTAATCTACATTCCATCATCTAAAGCTATACTCCATGACTTTAATCTACATTTCATAACATAACTACAATACTCCCTGATCTTAATTTCCTTTCCATATTTGCTTGCTTGATTAATGAAATACTTAAATTCCAAAACTTCCCACATTTCCATGACTTATCCTTCTCTGGCATTACAACCAATACCACAAAAGTTTAAATGTTTAGAATAAAATAATTGAGAACAGAATCAAAAATTATTTTTATGTCTTCTATTCAAAATCAACTTACCAAAGCTCCCACCACTCTGAGAAGCCTCAAACACAGACTTATAAAGATTCTTAAAAGATGCACTCAAGTCTTCAAATGTAACATCAGCAAATATCTTGTTTGGGGGCTCACCACTTTGAGATGGATTAAAAGTTCCAACCATAGTTACTGGTGTAGAGCCAGATGAGTATGAACCAGAGGAACAAGAAGATGTACCCAAGTACTGGTCAAACCCTGAGCTGTTCTGTAATGATGCTAGTGTTGGAGATATGGAAGTTGGCGAAGAAGTTGGAGAGCCGTCATGATAACTACCAGGTGAGACACGCCCAGTAGGAGACCAATGAGCACCATCTTCTGGTCCATATGGAGAAAGCTAAAAAAAACATATTAAACAGAGGTTGTAAGTCAAGAAAAGTGTTCAGCATCTTGATGAACACAAAAAAGGATTGATAAGGGCCAGACCAATATAATCTTTTGAAGCACAAACCTGAATTACAAATATAAATCGGTTTTATTCAAAATTTAGTATTACAATAGTATTCAATCCTATCAACTGCTAAAATATATTAAAACAAAATTATAATAATTGAAATCAATCAAAAGAAGTGTAAAGTATACCAAACTAACAACATAAATTGAATAAAATTTTAAATATCTCTTATTTCATATTATCTTAAAGTTTTCCTATTTGTTCACGGCACTTACGCATCAGAGATCATTTTGACACTTAAACATACAACTAATATTCTGCATGGTGCACACATTTAATATTGTTGATATATTTTACCTTAAGAAAATAAGAATGAAATCTTAATTGGAATATTTTTTAAACATAATTGAAATTAAAACCTTTATTAGTTAGTGTTATGGGCTTTAGTAAAGCATTTAACAAGGATAAGACAAATAAGACAACAAAAATCATTATTCAAAAAATACCAGGAAGGAAGAGTTAAAGACTGAACAACTGTATTGACTTGCCATTTAGTCTGTTTTGAAATGAATTTAAATAAGCTCAGTCACACAAAGATAAGGTTTCAAAAGACAGTGAAGAGGTTTTCTAGATCTTAAAATGTTATGTAACACATGAAATTATAGCTTCCAGTTTATGACTTATCATCTCTGAATATAACTTATGACAATTGCAAATGTTTTAACATTAAGTTTTTCATTCATAAAATTTTGAATATAAAACAATTAATCAGAATTTTAAAAAGATAAATATTAAAACAGAAAAAATAATTTAAGTAAATTTCAGCTCAGGAAAACAGGAACTGAAATGAAAACACAAAGAGGAACTTGCTACAAAAACACACCCAATGCATTTGAAACACACCTTACCACCAATATTGTCAATGTTAATGTGCACTTCCTTCATACAACACTGATTCATTCAAATTAGGAATAGGCAAAGATTCATATCGTATCAACTAAGTTATGTTTTTTACTTGTCAAAACTATTTGTGAATGGAAAATGTACTGCACTAAGAAACAAAATTTTAAAGTGTTTTCAAACTTTTTAAAAGCATGGAACAGAGTTTTAATTTTTTCAATGTTCTGTTCATATAGGATCATGAACGAATGTTTTATCATGTTAATTACAGTAAATTATAAGGTTTTACAACAGCCAAAAAAATATTATAGAGCCGATACTGTTCAAAACAACTCCTCTTTATATTGTATACATACATTTAATCAAAAAATATTAAGTACATTTAGGCCTAGCTTTACCATCTAATCTTTTTAAAAATATTGATAAGCCATTCAATTTCTAAACAACCCAAAGAAAGCTCTCCTTTCTGCGACTGCTTTATTTTTAACTTATCATTTCTAAAAATTTATCTTTGAGATAATTAGAGGGTTTTCATCTAATAATAGAATTTAACTGCGTTATCATGCTATTAGCTCACGACTCGCTGCCAAAGTTTCAATGGAGCGTTCCCAAAATCAGAGGTCATGCCTTTTTTAGTCATTAACATTAAAAGAGGACATCTTTTTAAAAGCTCAAATAGACTCTTGATGTTGACATGTCTTCCCGCATGAATTTGGCCCTCGTACCAGTTTTCGCGCATAATCGAATTACCGCGAAATTGTTTACTTTAAAAATGTTAGATCTAAAAAGTAAGGCGTAAAAAACTTTCGGCAAAAAACAATCTTCAAAAACTGGTAATCTTACGGGTCATGGGCTAAATAAATATTGCACAAATAAAGTTTTACAAAGACGAAAACTCATTATCGTGTCCCAGTTCAATATATATCCAAACTTTAACCCACAACTATAATGTACACGTACACACGTACCCGTGAGTCGCTCGATCGTCTTTTTCTTGTTTGCTTCGATTGAACAAAATCCTCCTGTGGGTTTTGATCGATTGCCCAATATGATCCCTAAGACAATTTTCAAAAAATACAAAACTTTAATCTTTCTCCACAACAGTCGCGTAATTCTCAACCAGTGTTGGAGAACGAGCCGATATACCTCATCAGCATTTTGAGACAAGAATGCAATGAAATGTTTCGCCACAAACCTTTCCAGGATCGTCTTTTGTTCTTGGAACTTTCATAAAGCACTTGTTTAACGACAAATTATGACGAATTGAATTCTAGAATGCAAACAAAATGTTCACAAATGGATTGTAAAAACAATTAACATTATTTGAGCGGGAACGGAACCTTAAAGTTAGAAAAAGACGCATTATATTTTAAAAAGCCTCACCTTCCAGCCATTGCCAGCCTCTTTATAATAAGGAAAATGGTCACATATCCACTGATAAATCTCACTCAGTGTCATTTTCTTTTTAGGAGAACTATTTATCGCAAAAGTAATCAAATTGGCGTAGGAATATGGGGGTTTACTCTCTTTTGCTTGATGTTGTCTTGCCTCGGACTCGTCTAAAGTTGCACTGGGATCTAATGGGGAACTCGGCGGTTTTCTCAAAGCGTTTTTGTCTTTAAAATTGTCGTTGTTATTGTTAATCGTCTTAACAGAAGTCGGCCCACCGATTGCATTCCCAACTCCAAGTTTTGGGAGCCAGTCCATGGCTGTCAAACTACTATTTAGGTCCGCCATGATTATCTCAATATGGCGTTCTTGCCAACCACGCTGCTGGGGGTCCTAAGCAGCACAGCTACTCACTGGACTCCCCACGTAGAGATTTGCTAACGATGACGACAAAGTGACGTCATGGGGACCAGACTACTGCGCTCGAGGCAAAAATTTTGGGTGCAATTTTAACGGTAATTAGAAAATATACAAAAATGAAAAGTAAAATCATTAAGGAACTTAACTTAAAAAAATGTTAAGTTTAAGAAAAATGTAGCAAAACCCGTGTACAACTTTCAGTATCGTTGGATCCGGGCCGGACCAAGTCAACCAAATAATAATGACTTAATGTAGAAAATTAAGTATAAGGAAAGTTGACAGCAATCCCTGCCATCTACAATATATTGGAGAAACTAAACGCTTCCTCAAAAACTGATTTGATGAGCATCGACGCATAGTAGGAAGCCCTAATAGTGAATATTCTCCTGCTACCACTGCTAAACATTTTTTGCTAACCCCTAATCACTCTTCTAATGATATTCAACTAAATCCCCATTGAAAAAATCCTTTGTAATAGAGATACAGTCAGCAAGGCTCGGGAAGCACATCTCATCCTCAAAGCCAATACTCTTGAATCTTATGAACTCAGCATAAGAGAAGATATCTAGTTATCACATTTTCTACTTTTTTTCCCCTTTGGTCTTACACGTTTTTTATTTTGTATACTTAGTTACAGCTTATTTGTTTTACACGCTATATCATATTTCGTTTACTGTTTTTCAGCCTTTTAAATTTTTTGACAAGCTTGACATATCATAATTCATTTTCCCAGTATATATTACTCATGTTTATGTAAAGATATTTCTATAACCTGATGAAGATCGGTGTGGCCGATCGAAGTATAGTTACAAAAATTTATTATCGCTGTTTGTCAACTTCTCTTATACATACATGCATACATACATACATACTTTATTCATCCTAAAACATTATACTTAATTTGTTAAATTTAAGAAATCACCTAAAATATTGTAGGTGATTTATTTCGAGTAATTGAATGCCGTGCGCCATATAGTCTCGACTTTCGAAGCTTTCAAAGAAGTGACCTTAAATTTGGCAGTTTTGACGCATTAAAACCGGAAAATAAATCACTCGAATATCTATACGTCACTAGAATGTCATGCTCAACTTCTTTCTTGAAAAAATATGTTTGTTAACAAACATTTCGGACTGTATTCCTTAGTCGGAGTGAATGCATCAGAGATAAATAAAGAGGTGATTATATAGTGATGCAAAACAAGATAATGCAATGAGATAGGTATGTAAAAAAACAAAAGGAAGTAAAAGGATAGAGATGTGTGAGGAAAAAATGTTAAAAAAGCAAAAAGGTTCCGGGACAACAGAAGGTTAACAGAAAGTGAAACGTTCATTTATCCCGTGGGGATTAAGAGTTCCCAAAGCCTGAATTGCAATTTTAATAAATTTACTTAATTCAGATTCCAGCACTTCTAACACTTTTAGTCAACGCCCGCTTTTTTCTTTTAAGAAAGATCGCAATCTTCGCACTTTTTGGTTAAAGGAACACTGCCCTCCACTAAAGAACCTGGTACTTTTCGTTGTTCCCGCAAGCAATGTCTAACTTGTCCTTTTGTCGTTTCACGTACTTCTGTTACGGGCCCCAAGTCTACTCTTAACATCACCGATCATTTCAATTGCACAACATCTAATATTATTTATTGCATTCAGTGCTCTAATTGCAACAAATTATACATCGGGGAAGCTGGCCGTCGTTTAGGTGATCGCATCAGAGATCACCTTTATGATATACCGTAAGAACGATCTATCTAAACCTGTCTCTCGCCATTTTAATTCTTCTAATCATTCTATTTCTAATTTTGTTGCATTCGGTCTTTCTGTCTTCAACGGCGGCAACGATTGTAGCAAAACTAAAGAAATGCGACTAATTCATGTTAACCTTCTGTTTTCCCGGAACCTTTTTGTCTTTTTTTGTCCTTTTGTGCAGACTAACGAAATGTGACTCATTCACTCTTTGGGTACCCTTAATCCCACAGGATAAATGAACGTTTCACATTTGTTTATTCTTCTATCGTTCTTGAGCCTTACGTTTTTTTAAATTTTTTTTCTCACACATTTCTATCATTTTATTACCTTTTGTTTTTACATACCTATCTCACTGTGTGATCTTGCTTTACATCACTATATAAGCACTTCTTTATTATCTCTCATGCATTCACTCCGACGAAGGACTATACTGTCCGAATCGTCAGTTCATAAACTATTTTCACTACGGTGTAAAACTTAACTATTTGTAAAACTGTTTCTGTAGAAACACCGACGCAGCATCCATTTATGACATTGTTTGTTAACAGAGTTGAAGAAGACATTATTCATCAAACTGTAATGCTTGGATTTTGTATTTTCATTTTAAAAGCAAGGCACTCTCGAACAATGAAGGTTTTGATTGGCTGCTAGACAAACATGTATTTATAGATTCTGTTCAATCAAACATCCTCGTTAAATGAGAACAAATAATTACATCATAATTATATATAACGTAGAAACTAAAGAGGATTCTTTATAGACACAAATTTTTATAAACATTAAGATTCTCCTCGCCAAAGTAAAGGGTACTAAAATTTTGTAAACTGACAAGAACTTTGTTTCTTTAAGGTAAAAATTTAATCTTTATTCTTTAGCATGCAAAGAAGCAACAGACTTAGGGTAGGGAAAGTGTTCAAGAATGAACATCGTATTTGGTTCACATTAAAATATATAGTAATAACTTTCAGAGCGGAAAATCTGTATTTGTAAGTGCATAAAAAATACATTGATACCAACTGTAATGATACTACTGTAAGAAAAATTTATTCATGCACTTTAAATTTTCTCGTAGTGTACGACCTTCAACTCTTTATGCAAATGTTTTAGTTTAGATACACCGATGCATAACATGAGCGCTATAACATTAATTGCATGTTTGTATACGTAGTCAACATAAGTGTTTCTTTGTCAACTTTTTATTTTTGTCATGTAAAGTGGTTGTTCAACTGATATACGTAAATACTCTATTTGTGTGTGCGTACTGTTCGGTTCAAGTTCAAGTTTATTAAGAAAAATTAAAATATACAAGAAAGTTAGCTACAGCTATTCGAGGAGAGCATGAAGCATAGAATCAAATACTAGTAGTAATCATGGATTATGTAAGTGCGTTCGTTCAATTGTAAATCGCGGAGAGTTTGATTTGTCATTAGCGTTGTTAGAATTGTAGAGCAAAGAGTCGAGTGATTTTTTTTCTCCTTCGAAGGAGCTTTTTTTATTGACAAAATTTCACTCACCTTCGAAAAAAGCTCCGAAAAAACCCTCTGCTATCTCCACTTGGTTGATCGCGCAGAAAATTAAATGGCTTTGCACGAAGAGTCACGAGGTGTCAAACGGGCTGATCGATCAATGTAGGACCTGGAAACGAGGCTAAGTAAGTGAACGACATTTTGCCTCGAAAAACTATAGCATTGAACGAGATTAGGAGAATCTCCGGCGAATCGGAGAATTAGACAGATTACACGAGAAGCTAGAAGAATAATACAGCCTTGATAACTGAACTCATTATATCTCGAAGATACAATGAGCTCAGTTATCAAGGCATATTCAAATCCAACAGATCAGTATATTCGTTTGCCTTGGCGAGTTTCTGAAGGAGCATATAGTGAATGTTGCGTTTGAATTTTGCTTTGGGCATTGGACGAATTTTATTAGATAAGTTATTCCAGATTCGAACACCATTCCTTGAAAAAGACATGTTTTGCTTGTCCAATCTAGATTATTCAAGAAAAAAGTTACCTCTTGTTGATGATTTTGTGTTATGTAAATGAATATTATGTTGATAATTAATTATTATTAATTATTTGAGGTAGTGATGTGTTATTTGAGACGTCATGCATTAAGATGATAACTGACTTGAAGTAAAGAAAATCTAGTGGTAGTAAATTAGAAGAGATGAACAAGGATACTGCGTTATCCAAATCGGCGGTTTAGCAGAAGAAGTATAATAAATCTTATTGCAATAACAACATTTTTTAGTTTAAACATATTTAAATGAAAACTAACATGTTTCGAGGCGCCTCGCCTCTTCATCAGAGTGTGGCTGTTAACTAATTGAGAACACTTTAATATAGAGATAAAGACAATGCAAAAAGTATACAATAAACTGATTAAATATTCAAGGAAAGATTTACATGCATGGTACTGCGTGAGTTTTATAGTCACAAAAAAAAACATGTGGCCGATCGAAATATAGTTAATGAAATTTATTGTCGTTGTTTGTCAACTTTTCTTATACTTGGTCCGGCCCGCGGATCCAACGACACAGAAAGTTATAACTGACGGGTTTTTTCTACAACATTTTTTCATGAGGCGAAGGGCACGTTTCTGAAGACGTAGGATTTTGTTTCTGTGAATTTTGTCTGCCCTGCCCCATACTGTTATACTATATAATAAATAGGGTTGACTCAGTGATCTATTCTTATTTTAGAAGCTATATGTAAAATGTAATGTTTCCAGGAGAAATTCTCATCAGTATACATGCCTAAATATTTAACATAACTTTTATGTTCCAAAGACGTGTAAGAGTTGGTATAATGTTTAAATATTTTAAAATTTTAAAATTTGTTTATTCATATTCTTAATGCTTATTCATAATATCAGGAAGTTTTGAGGAATTGTATGATGTTTGATCATATCCCGAGTGTTTAAGCGAAGTGATATGTTTGCTAGGTTACCAATTACCATTGGCTTAAAACTTTTTTCTTTTAAAATTCAACTGTTTTTTGCTGCAAATCGAGACGGTTTTAAAGCTCACAATCCGAGTTCACTGATCATACAGTAACTTGTTCAACGAGCCTTCTAGTTTTAACTTTTTTAATAATATATCATAAGTTTATATTTTGATTATATTTACTGTAGTTAATAGAACATAAAGGTACCTATTTTGGCTAGACTTTAGAATACCCCGACACTGTCGTTAATAAAATGGTGATTTATTCTGCGCATTCGTCGTTCGCTAAAAACAAATGCGCAGAA
>JANCMA020441679.1:0-10900 GCA_024336925.2 Zoanthus solanderi
TTTACTCCGACGAAGGACTAACGTCCGAAACGTCAGTATTCTCTCTTTTTTACGGTGTAGAATTTACATTTTTATTATTAAATTGTTTCTTTAGAAACACCGACGCAGCTTAAACTAGTTTACCGCTAGTTAGTTTTCTATTTTAGAAAAACAACGATGTTCTATAGTCGGGTATGATAGTTTTTTTTTGCTAACCCTGGTCCTAAGGATTCAAAGTTACAGATTGAAAAAATTGTAATATCATTTCCGAGATTGGTGCAAGAAGTGCAAAGAAATGTATATGAACAGAGTTTTAAAGATACTAAGCGGATTGTCGTATAGTGGGACCACAGTTTGTAAGTATGAAATCTCCGGATAGCTTCTCAACACTTGACTGAAATACTGATAAAAAAGAAAGCGCCCACGGCCCAGCAGGATTCACTTGCCAGTAGACTAAACGTGAGAAAAACATTCCGGCTGTTTTCTTCTTGATGGCCGACTTTAGTTGAGTACAGAGTCAGAGGAAAGTATAAAGTTAAAAACATTGCTGTCATTTTTAAAATCTATATACATCAACAATAGCGGCACACATTCAATTCATTATATAGGGCTTGATTTTTTTTAAAGTCAAATTTTTTTGTTTTAGAAAATCATTCGATTTCTCATTTTAAATCTTAATAACGCCACTCATTATATAGATAACGGAAAGAGTGGCTAAGACAATGTTCACTCGTAAGCAAGTCCATTGAAAACAACCGCTAGTGAGTGTCTCCACTCTTGGAGCTAATCAGGATGTAAAGTATGAAAAATAATGCTTTTTAAGTCTCAAATATTAGAGCCGTAACAGTTTTGTACAAAGCGACAGAGTTGTTGTTAGACCAAAGAAGAAATTTTAGACAGGGCCAAAAATTTAAAACTTTAAAAACAGAAGATCTTACCTAGTTCTCGTAAAAACCAAGAAATTTAAAAAGAACTTGGTGAAATGTGTCCATTTGCTGAAATGAAATCTGGTGAAGTATTCTACGTGATTTGAAAATTTCAACAGCATTTTGGTGTAAATTAAATTTCGGCAAAGCAGAGAAAATTATATCCGGATTCATTATTCTTAACACAAAAGTTGCCTGAATTTAGTTGCGTCACAACACAAAGGTATACTTCAATGTAAGTTTTGCCTCATCATATTTGCAATGTGTACATTAAACTTACTTTGACTTTTTGGCAATTCAGGCAAAGACTGCAGTGGATCGACGTTTCATATTTATAAATATGAATATATGGCATTTTTTAAAAAAATTATCTTGTAAACTATGTTAGTGTTAGAAGATTATGGATTTTATTGTAACTAACGCCTATATATTTTAATAAACGAATCTTAAACGATTCCGTCTACATATTAATTTTGACTCAAGTGTTTCTGTCAAGTCTTGTTTAATGCTCCAATCCATGTTTTCAGCTGCTTTCTATATATTTCGTACCTGTTGTTGTGCGGACACTGTTCATAATATCAGTTAATAACCAAGACTGTCCGACCGAGTCCGTCAATCTGGAACCTTGTATCTACTGTTATTCTGCCTTCAACCGTACCCAAATCCCCCACAGCAAAATAAGCGGAATATGAATAAATTGATTCAGCACACCCAGCTGTAAATAACATTCATGAAGACGACGGAAGATGGTTTTCATTGATTATCCATAATACTCTGAGTTCAGTTATGTACAGCTACTGTAGCTATAGCGACTCGGACAACGTTCAGTCGGTAATTCTTTGCTGCACTGCAAACAGTCGTGGAACAACCGAGTTGAATTTTTATTTGAGTTCTGTCAGAAGAAATTAGCATTTTTGTTGTTATTTGCTTTAAAATTCGTCGAACAACTCCACTTTTCTCGCACTTCAAGTTTTGTGTTTAAAGCCAAGGTTTGGGAGAGGTCGAAAAGCCATGTAAAGGATTTCGACAGCAAGTAACCAATAGTCATAAAAAGAGCAGGTTGTTTTTTAAAAAAAATTGATAGAACTGGAGTTTTTTTTATATTGAGCAGGCATTTCGTAATTGTTACTACGTGTATAAATAAATCCTACTGAGATATTAATGAACGTTTTCACTTGTTCGGACGCCTCGTTTGGAGACAAAATCTGGTTCGTTCTGAATTTTGTAAAAAACAATTTAGAGCATCGCGCGTTGCTTTAAAAATGTATAGGTTGTAAAAGTACTAAAACTACCGGCTACCAAAAAACGTTTCGGTTTACAAAAGTCAACAAATGACAACTCCTTCAAATCAGCAGTCACGGACCGTAGCGACTAACATGAATTCATAATTTGGGACCTGCTCCTCCCCCAGACTATAAAGTCAAATGAGTCAATATATTATCGAATGTAACAGGAAATTCGACCTTTTTAGCTTTCTCTTCCTATAAGTAACATATAGTTTCTAAAAATTGGCATTTGGCCATAGCTAAAATGCATGCATTAAATATTTGTTTCTTAAACATGATTTGCAAGTCTCTTTAGAAATTGACAAGCAAAAGTATTCCTTATAAGTAGCCCAAGATTTGATTGTTTTTGTATATTGCGTCGAAAAAAGAATTTGGAAATCTGCGTTGCATCATATCTAGGCAATGTGCGTCATTCACAGTATTTTGGCTCAAGTCGTCTGGCTAAATGTGAATTCTAGTGCAATAAGAGCGATTTTTAGTTTCCCAGCAATTATATTTGGGGCGGTTCGCTCCGTTAAGCAGCTCTGTCAACAAAACTTTGTCAGAGTGTCGAAAAAGCGGCATCGTGAAAGCGAGTTTATGACAGTTAAGCCAGGCTTGTTAGCAAGGGATGATTCGTTTCAAACCACTCATTCATGTCAAAAAGCTCAAAGAAAACCGAAAAAGCAAATAATGAATGTCAACTTTTGGCAATGTGTGAAAGAGGTCTTCGATGTTTGATTTGGTATTTAATCACAACCAGCTATGGTAGTCCACCTTTCATGTGAACCGAATTATCTTGTTCGCAGCCAATAGGCTGCGTGTACAAAGTAAACAAGACACAAATTAGTTCGCGACTCTACACCCAATTGATTTACTGTTTACTTGGGGACGGTTGTTTCGGAAATGCTAAACCGTAGTAATACTGTATTTTCTTATGAAATGGCGAGTGAGTTCTTTTCCGTAGCAACTGAAAAAACAAATTTGCTTTTTTTACAGTTCGCATCTCATATCTCTCCTTTCTTGTGTTAATTTAGAGCTCGTTTCGTTCCACGTAAGTTAACGTTTTCCAAAACTTTGTTTTTCAAATTGCCCTCAGTCCTCAAAAATAAAACTGTTCAGGTTTCACACAAACGAAAAAAAAACATGTTTGTTTAGTCCTAACGCATTTTCTGCAAGAAAGTTACTCCAGAATAATGATAAGTTTGCTTCACCTTTCCTTTTTTCAAATAAATTTTGCTTTCGATTGTAGCCAGTTTGCATACTTTTAGTATGATTTATACACTTGCGGCCACAGTTTTCAGTTGTAATGTTTTTATTCTTATTATAATTTTGGTAAAACTTAAACCACTTGCTTAGCTTTCAAAATCTGGGTAGAACTTTTCTTTTTTTAATTTTTTTGCACCTGTCTCTTATCATATTGTTTCGTAAATCGAGCATTCTCTTCGTCGTTTGAACTTTGGAAATGTTTTCCGTGTGTAAAAATAAAAAGCCGAGCTTTCGAATATAAACTAAATCACACTCGTAATATTTGAGGAGAGTATTTTTAAGATGAATATACAAGACTAAGATTCTAAATAAACTTTGTTTTTTGTCGATAAACAAAATACTTTGATAGCTTTGTTCGCGTTTTATTGTGCAAGAGAGATCGATTTCAGGACTGTCACGTGAGATAGACAGTTTATTTCAATAAAAGCGTCGTTTACTCAGTTGAAGAAAACAAACAATTTGCCAGAGAATCAGGTCCACGTTATATGTGGACGTTGTGTCAAAGAAACGAGAAAGGCTTAAACTTGGATTGACGCGAACACAAAAGACCGAACCGTTTGAAAAAGCTTTCTTTTTCTGTTTTGCAAAGCCAAGTTTATTGTTTTTCACAAACAGAAAATCCAAAGGAAGGTCACCGCGAATTTTCAGGTTTTCGAGTTTTACAAACTACAAATTTTACATTGACTGTAGTTTATGTGGATAGATATTTCAAATTAACAGCCGTTATAGATGAAAACCCAAAGTTGTTTAATTTTAATTTTTTTGTTTTAAAAACGCTTTTGTTTCCTTCTGCAGATTGCAAAATGTTTTTTCATTGATTGCAAACTGATTGTAACAGAAAATTCCGGCTGTAGTTTGTAGTTTAAATGTTTTTTTTTAAGCATTTTAGAGCTAACGACGGGGCTTTTGATTAATTTAAGATTTTTTAATGTCATTTGGTTTGTACTAAGAAAAGAGTACTGTTCAGTTTTGAAAGT
This sequence comes from Zoanthus solanderi, assembly GCA_024336925.2. Lineage (NCBI taxonomy): Eukaryota > Metazoa > Cnidaria > Anthozoa > Zoantharia > Zoanthidae > Zoanthus > Zoanthus solanderi. Next base: position 4,417 of record JANCMA020441679.1, read on the forward strand.
TAGTCAGCCTTCTCGGTTTTTCGATCTAACTGTACGTGCCACATTTAACGCTAACGAGCTTCTTTTTTTTCCATTTATTGAGTCATTTGCTTCTGTTATCCTTCAAGATTGGCTTTCTATATCTAACGTTTTTTTGCCACGTTGATTTCATTAACTCTGAATGTGTAACTTAGCAGGTTAATTTTGTCATTAAACATATGGACTTCAATCTTCTTTAGTAAATGACCCGTTCAGAAACATCTAACTATATAGTCGCGTGTGATTACACTTCTAACTCTAATTCGCTTTTCCCGGCACCAGCGCCTCGTGTTCTGCTAGTATTTGTTGACATTAATAGACAGATGAACTCTCTCTTAGCTGTGTTCGGACAATAACTTCCAACTTCTAGAAAATTCTAACGGTTCTCTTCGCCATATGCTAACTATCTAGAAAACAGATCATGATGTTTGAAAATGAGTTTATGGCTAACTCGTTTTGTGTGTATTTTTGTTAATCACTGATTCTATATATATAGAGAGAGAGCTGTTTTAAAATCGGATTGGTATCAATTCCGTGAAAAAAACTATTGACTTGATCTTGAATCCATTCATCTTCGCAAAAATTTTAAACTCTTGATTTTATGCACGTCAGTTTAAGTATTAAAACTTTTCTTTAGTGTATTTTATTGTATAAAAAAAAGAAAAGATCATTCCCGGTTATTTTCGGAGATCAGTATTATTGGTTCTTTTTTAATTTACAGAATAAGGCCTAAATTACGTTTTTATTTCCTTTGAAAGCCACCTTTTCCGTTTTCAATCTGAAAATTATTTACTATGGTTAAGTCTTTTAGTAGATTCAGAGTTTATTAGAGGTAATTGATTTCGGACTAACACTTAAAATTTTCTTACCCTAGGGAGGGCGGCAAGTTTCAGAACCTTGATTGTGGTCAAACTATTAGTTACAACACAGACAAAAGCAAAGTTAAAATGTGATTGCTGATGCGATTTTATATTCATTTTGACTGATTCCAAACCATTCGCAGTGAAAGTATTAAATATGATGATATTTCCGATCTCCATATTTTACTTGTTCAAAATCCAAGTTGAATTGAGGTACACCAAGCAAGTCACTTTAATTTATGTATAAAAAGAAAACAAATGTTATTTTTTCATTTTTTTCATTTTGGGTTTGATTCTTTTATGACCCTTTTTGGACTTTTATTTATATCTGTAAACTCGTTGCTTCCAATTCACTGCACACAGAGTAAAAAATTTTCCTTCGAAACAAAAAAAAAACGTAGGGAGAGTGTTTAACTAATACAAGTCACAAGAACAGTTTCTTTAACTGTTAAAAGTCTTTAAAGTTATTGCTTTTGTCAAACATTTCCCCCGAGTAAATTTTGTTTTGTTTTATGAATCACAACCAGTTTTTTTTATAAACTGTTCGTATTAAGGCATGAGTTATGAGAGTTCAGCTTCTTAGTGTTACTGTGGTTTTCGTATGCGATCGTGCGTAATTTTTACGATACTAGACGATTAAATTCCTCGAATAGAGAACCGTTAAAAATATTTTGCTGTTATTAGAGCACCGGCAATCAGCTTAGAACAGCCAAAAAGAAGCGAGGCTTTTTTAATTAAATTAGATTGCAGGAAAGGTTAACAATGGTGTCATATCCATTCATTGTTGTTTACACCATAAAGAACTGCATTGAAGGTCTAAACCGGTACTTGCAGGAGGTGCGAATGGAGTGCAAAGCCAGTGACTAACAGTTCTTTCATATCTATAGGTCATGAATAAATTAAATTACTAAGAACAAAGCTTGAAAAACCCACGATCTAGAGAGCAAAAGGTCTGGATTGGTGCATGTGTGTTAGTAATTGGTCGAGGTGCGAATTGTTCCGCTCAAAAACAAACCTTTTAACTTGGAAAGCAAGCAACAAAAAGTTACTAAGAAACTGAAAAGGCCAAGGTTATCTAATTTTTTTAAACAAGGAAGGAATATAAGAAATATAAGGAATTTCGGTTAGTTTTGTCGATCGCTTGCGGATAAATAGAAATATGTACTTCTGTTGTGCTTTTAAGATTTTAGTATTTCCACATTGTTGCTTTTTGTTTTTGCAAAAAATCCCACTCCTTTTTGTAATGATAATTTATTATGGCGCTATAGAAAATAAGTATTATCTTTTAAGTTTTCCTGTTAACTATTTCGCAGTCGTTTCTGTGGTGAAAATATATTAGGTCATAAAAGTGAAATTATCTTTAAGGTAAATTTGACCGTGACTTTGGGAGACGGTGTGCTTTCTGTTGTCAACTCACCGAGAACTTCATATTAAATAAAAATCATTAACTCTAGAATGATTTCACTAGCATTATTATGTCCAAACTGTAGCTCTTAACTAGCAAATGATGTTGCGAAAGTGTGTTAGGAGCCGAACATGAATAACGTTCCATTTTACCATAGACACAGAATATGTTGCTCAAAGATGGCGTTTTTCTGTTTGATATCTAATTCATACATTTGAAGTTTATAATTCTGGCATTCTTTTGCGTTTAGGAAGGTAGAAAATGAAATATAATTCAACAATTTTCATTCTAAAGAAAGTCGATTATGCTTCGGTTCGAAAAGCTGAAAAACAAAGTTTTGAATGCGAGTAACTCAATGGGGAAACCCTTTTAGAACAAGGAAATTGCTTAAGTAAAGAATGTTGCTCGACTTAACATGCTTTCTTAAAGGATAAAAAAATTATGATTGGGAAGAAAATGAACAGCTCAAATCTCTTTCATGGATCAGATCATAGTGTTGATGGGCTTTACATTATTCGTAAGTGAGAAAGCTAAAACATTACGTAGATCATTAAATCGTTACCTTCAAAGGTTCTGTATTTTCGTCCGATTGGTTCGAAATGCATCCCAGAACGGTTTCTATTCATTCTAAATCTCGATTTTGCTCACGATACAGACTAAAAGGTTTCTTCACTGTTAAGTGAATACCAATTATTTGGCAATAACAAAATTTACAACTTTCTCTGTTTGTTCAGACCGTTGTTTTTCCAAACGTCGTGCCTTTCATTTGAAATCTATAAAAATGCCTGCCCGTAATGACTTTATTTCTCACACTTTACTGTGTACTTTGGCCCGCCCTTGGTTTCCGCCTATTATGCTTGTTGCTAGCGTTTCGATTCATCTCCTTTCCTGCCCTCATCTTTAATCGATTTTTTTCAAGTATTAACACGACTCAGCTTGATTCTCTTTATTTTATATTTTTCTTTCGTTTGCAGCTTTTTTTCTTTCTTTTTTTGCGCGCGGGATACAGATTTATTTAATGGCAGGTGTTGCGGGCATTTCTTTTTGAGCTCTTTTGAAGAAGCCGCTAAAGGAAATTTTGCGCGAAGAATCAAACAGTGCGAAATAAGTCTATATTTCATTATGGAACTCCCTCTACATGCCGGATGAGTTCGAAAGGCCCAAGTTATGAGATACTCGTAAAAGTGAGTGAAAGATTGAAGTATTAAACAAACTTTGCGAAAGTCTTCAACCGAGTTCCAATTCTGTTTTAAAGCCAACAACGCTGAGATTGATCTTAGATTATTTAGTTTTAGATTTGAACAATTTTCAGAGGTCTCGTGGCAATTCTAGGTAACGAATGAACCAAAGTATATTGAGTTGATTTTAATGCAAGGCTTGTTTGTCGAGCATAGAAGACGACATGTGTAAACCATGTGTGTACAGTAGCGATTGTTGGATTGTTCAATCAACTTTCATATTGATACTGTCCTGATAGATTTCGTGGCCCTTAAGTAAACTCAATCGCTATCAAATTTATTACATTTAGCGCAGATATAAAACCTGAAACACAAGCCACTTCAAATTTCACCTGTCGCCGTGCTTATCCGCTGCCTTGAACAACACGAGCGAAATCGTAATGAGATATGATCATATTGGTAGGTTATTAACAGGAAGTATTGTCGTGCTGGCGGTCAGTACTTACTCCTAATACCTGCTTGTTCCTTTTTGTGAAATGCGTATAAAAATGTTAGGTCATTTAAAATAAAATTGCTATGGGAAATAATGTTCTTTGTGGGTGTGAACTGAAAAGGCAGGAGGACAATAATCATAATAATATATGATCTGGTGTGTGTTAACCAAACAATCCACGTGCAGTACCGTCCCATATTGTCTATCTGCGTGTCCGCAATAAAATGTTGAGCCCACTCTGAATAGAGATAATAAAGAGAACTTCATTTTCCTGCAAACATCTTGCGATGAATAGAAATGGGACAGAGCTCAAGCTATGTGACAAGTAGCTTGAAAGAAACTGTTTTCATGATACGAGAAGTCTTCTCCCGTACAAGGTTTGAACTGCAGTCAAAATAATTCTTCCATCTTTTGACGAGTTTAGAAAAAAATGCCTGGCTTTGTTTCCAGCTATTTGGGAAGCGTATTATGATGCGATGTAGAATCAGATGTCTCATTGAATTTAGGGCTGAACCTGACTGATTCGACGCTCATTTCTTGCCCTGTTTCTGCAGTACATTTTGGCTCAGTCCATGGTGCACCTGTCTTCGTTCATAAATTGAGTTTATTGCAGCGCCAAGAATATTAAGCTATACAGCCAGGACATTGGCCGTAAATTCATACTTCACTTTAAACTATGACCAGCTCTTTTACAGGTTTATGAAAACGTTATTTCAAACCGTTTTGAAATGATTTTTTTTGGCAAATGGCATCGTTGGTTATAAATGCAATTATATATGCCGCATGTTTTTTTTTTTTTGTTTTTTTTTTATCAACCGTGTTAGTTATGGGAGTCATGTAAGGAAAATTACCCACTAAAGTGCCGACAGCTGTCAGTCAAAACTGCAAAAATGAATCAATTCAACTTGTTCTCCTGTTCCTATAAATACATGGCTCTTTTATAGTTATTTTAATAATACTGACTCAGCAGTCGCATGGACATTAGCACAACCTTATAAAATATTTAGGGCATGAAACATATTCCGTTCCCAGCTTGAAAAATTTAATTACAAGTTAAGTTTTAGAACAAAGATGGCTTGATCAAAAACGCAATAAAATCAAGTTAACTTCAAATGAAATGATTTATTTTGAATAAAATGCGCATTTGTTTATATAACTTCATGCATATACAGTTACACTGAGCAGAGCTGGGCTTTGTAAATTAGTTGACTGCGAATTAACTTTTGGCGCAATCCTAAAAGTGAATCATTGTATTTGTTTCCATAAGTACTGAATTGGAATGCATTTCTATGAACGGCAATAACAGAACTGACTGGAATATTTTTGCAACTTGCAGATCTCGATAGAACTCTCGCCTTGCAAAGATTTAAACACTAACCGTAATGCTTTGCGTTCTGTGTCTTTTATTTTCGTGTTTTCCATAATAAATCAAACATTTGAAGGAAATATTTTCATAGTAAACTGAAAAAGCACACAAAATTCCCAAAGCACACATAAATTATACAAGAGAGTTCCGTTTCGATTTCCGAATTTTTATGAGATAAAAAAGACTTGAAGGCTCAACTGCAGTGCTGGTTAAAATCCCAAATCTTTAAGTTTTATACCCCTTTGACGGTCCATCCGACATCTTGTGAAGGTAGAAAGATGCCTTACAACTTCGGCTATTCAGAATTGTGACAAAAAATATCCCACAAAGGGAAGTTGAAGTTTTTCATTCTGTGAAATACTTTTTAAAAAAAGAACAAAAAAAGAAGGTAAAGTTTACCGCAAATACCAACCTTACTTTTGTATCAAGTCAGAAACTTTAATTAACAGACCTCGCAACAGTTCCTAAAGAGTAACCAAGCTTTCTCATAAAGCTGAAGTTAAAGTTGACTCAATCCTGTTAGGGTTTGAAGGCGATAGTAATTATAACGATTCTGATTCGCATTAGCAATAGTGGGAGAGTTCTGTATTTTTATGGTCAAACTGAAGATCAGTAAAATGGTTGAATAATGTATCCAGCTATGAATGAAGTACTTGCCAAAACTGCGTCAGAGCTTAGTGCAGAGATCAATAAACTCATTTTACCTGTTAGTTAAGTTTTCTTACCAGAGATTTTATTTGACATTGAAAATTAGAGATAACAAATAAATTGATATGTTATTGCTGCAGGTGCCTGTCACAGTTATGCGAATGCTGGAAAATATGGCAGGAACAGCAAACACGAAGCCGAGGCGCGGTCATTCATTAAGGCTTGTCCACCGGAAGTGAAGCTTGTGATATCAAACTGAAGACTTAACCGCCAAAGGTTACAATAAGATTGCATTAATGATAATAATAACAACGCAAGAGATAAAGACAGACAGACGGACAGACAGACAGAGGCTTTTCAATTGTAGTTATTAAATCCCTTGTACCCAAGTGAAAAGTCCCAACTAGTACAATGCAGTTTGGCGAAAATTGATAATGATATATAGAGATTACTTCATGGAAAGCGCGTGCGTACGGGATTTTCACACGAGTTGGTGAAGTATCTGAAATCGAACGA
>JANCMA020441781.1:0-10898 GCA_024336925.2 Zoanthus solanderi
GACAAAACACTATAAATAACATAAAAAGATTCAAAAATACGAATGGATTATGATGCCTCTTAAGAGCAGCAAAAAAAACACGACCATGCTTGATGCTCGACCCAGGCCTCTCTAAATTTAGGTTAACAGTAAATCTCAAAAAAAAATGCAAGCCGACAGTTTTAAAATTAAACAAGTCGCTTGCCATCGTCAGTAGATTTTACCAAAGCTAATTGGAAGTGATATGTCGTAAACTAAAAATGTTAATTGCACGTTGTGTTTTAAACGATTTACAAAAATAGTTTTCAATTTACATGGTTGACTCGATGGTTTATGATCGACTTTTCCTAAAGCCTGGTTTTCATATAGTTGTATATGTCGTGTGAAAGGAGCCCCCTGCAGGGCAAACACAACTCGATGCGGCTCATACAACAGCTGTGTATCTTGGGTTACCATATGGTTGTATCTGTCGCTTCTGCTGCAACAACAGCCGAGAAGGACTGGGTCCATCAACATTACTGTGACAGATTTTTGTTGTATTTCTCTTATGAGTTGCTTGCGCTGATTTCCATTAAAAAATGCTATCGTATCCCGCTCATTGGCTCTTGTATCAGTCGTAGGAGAGAGAATCGATTCTATCTCCCACATTAAGTCGTATCTGTCGTATTTGGCGGTTGTATGTGAGGTTTCCATATAGTTGTATCTGCCGTAGGAAATTTTTGTCAAACGACAGATACAAGGATATGGAAACCAGGCTTAAATGATATGTAATTCCTCTTTGATTTTAAGCTGAAAAGGAGTTTCAGCATTATCATGGTTGGAATTTAGGTGCTTAAATATGTGGCAGGCATTGTCGGTAGTTAAGTGCTCCCGTTCACTTGTGGAAAAATGTCGGTTGGTTTCACCAGTATGTAACTTGCATTACAGCCAGCCATATAAACGTATAAACGACGCTCGACAAACCTTTTGGGGCAGGATCACAAAACAGATATTAGTTTTTAAGAAAGAAAAGTCTAACCGTAGTTTTTAGTTATTGCAATAATGCTTGACAAGAAAACACTTTATTTTCTGTTTAGCCAATAAATAATAATATCTAGACCTTTGTAAATTTAATAAATAAATAGCGTTAACAAAAACATACTAGTTTTGGAGAATTTAGAAACGTTGTACATATTACTACTTTAGAAAACACCATGTCAAATCTCTCGATTTATACTTTTTTTTTTAAACAAAGAACCAAGGATTGTACAAATCCGCCTGAATTAAGTACTGCAGTATATCATTTTAGGAAGTTACAGTATCCCCCTTTTGTAACTGAAAACAACCGTAGTTTCCAAAAGCCTACAATATTAGGTTTAAATTAAAATTTAAAAATCCTATTAACTTTTTTTTTATTGTAATTTACAGAACAACACTTGTCCAAACTGCCGGGCACTAGTGGATGGACATGGTTGAAAAAAAGTTTATTTAGAGGAAAGACATTTATTTAGAGGCGGATAATTAGATATTTGAAGGGGAGGGGTGGGAGAGAGAAATCGAAAAATACCAAAAAAAAAATTCGAGCACACAGCCTTAAGCCTAAACTCAGCCGAAGAAAAAATATCTTACGGGAAAAAAATGCCCGAACCTCCCCCCTCCCCCTCAAAATCTAATGATCCGTCCCCTATTGCTGTTGAGCGAAGCAAGTGTAGTATAGCGAGTGCAGGTTTAAGGTCATTAATAGTATATTTTTACATGACGTCACTAGATATTCTAAAATAGGTCGACAGCATTATGTTTACGTGTAGTAACCACTGCTATATATTTTTATTACATAGATCTGAGTGTTTTACTGTAAAATACGCCACTGGTAGATTCCACATGAAACTACATTCGGGATACGAGTGACATATCTTCCAAAAAAGATATCACTCGTTTTCCACTCGAAGATAAACTTCATATGTTCGCGCCACCGTGTAATATCCTCTATATACATAAGATGGTCTGATGATTTGGTCGAGGATGCTCTCAATTATTTCGAGAGTTTTAACCTTAAATGTCTTTTAAATTGTGTTCATAAATTGCGAAACGGGGCGTCTGTATCCCTATTTTTCGTACGGACACATTTTGTAGTACGATACACGAAGTACACACTTTTTCTTCTTAAAAGATTTGTACTTTTTCCCAAGCCTCGCAATTCTTAAAATTTTGAATATAATTCTCAAGAGTTTTTGAATAATCGTTTCAAAATAGGTCCTCATTTTGCAGGAAAATATGTTTTGCAGGCAGTAGAACGGAAGAGAAGTACACGCTTTTTTTACAAGAACCAGTAAATTTTTACGAGGCTCATTATTCTTAATATTTTTGGCTGCTTCAGCCTCAATTTGTTTTTATTTCTGTGAGCGGTTTTAAATGATGAGAAATCAAAACAAAGCATTGAAAACAGTGCTGATCGTCTGTATTTTGAGGAGATCTCTGTACATTTATCTAAGATCACTGATCACTGAGCGTTTTAACCTCTCTTGCGGTCCTCGCTCACAGGCTGCAGAGGTCAATTTTTTGTTGCCCAACAATTTTACAAGGTTCAGTAAAGTTCCAACCAGAATCATTTTCACCTTTTTTCAGCCTCAGCCTGAGCTTGTTCTTAAATTGTTTTTAACTTTCGGCCAATCCGAGCCTAATTGTTCTTATAAAGTTGTTCTTATGAAAAAAAGCGTGTAGTCTGGTATTTTTAGTCACTTTTGATCGATCAAGCACATTTAATATTAATATACAATCCTTATTAAGGAAGCCTACGTCACATATAAAGTGCTTCACAGAAGGGTCTCCATAGTAAAAAACTATATACTTAAGATAATTATATATCATAAAATAGAAACAAAACAGAAGAAAATAGATGAGAAACTATACGTATTTAACACAACTATTAAAATGATACCTGAATTCAAAAATTTGGCAGTAGACAGGCCACGCTTGAATGCAGCTAAGGTTGGAGATTCCCTTAGTGTAATGTCAAAGGCATTCCACAGATCTGCCGTAAAGTTAAGGGATGACCCGTGGCCCCATCTTCTTTTAGCGGACGATTTGCGAATGTTTCTAATTATGAAAACCGTTATTGAACAAATAGTGAAACGGGTGCATGAAAAGGTTATTAATTTGTAATTAAATATAGCTCGGTTCTCAGCCCTTCGCCTTTGTATGGTGTTCCATTGTAACGTTGCACGTGCTTCACTTGCGGAAGAACGTAGGGAGATCTGAAATAGTCGGTGCGGCTTTATTATGAAGAAGTTGTAACTCGGTCACAAGGGTAGCGTTGCCTCGGTTTCCCCAAATGGTACCACCATAGTCAAAAAGAGGTAGATTGAGTAAACATAATTAACTTGGCATTTAGTGGTAGGCTAGATTTGATGTGCCACAAAAGACTTAGTTTCTTGTTTATTTTATGACGTACGTAATCAATCAGGTAATACCAATGAGTGTGGTCATATTTTTAACCATACGAAACAGAGCTGTAGTAATAAAACGATGAACTGCCTCTGAAGTCTTGAACCATTTTGTTATATTTTTGTAAATGCTCCTCTAAGAGTTGAGCGCTCTTTGAAATACATTCAAGTAAAGTTCAAGAATATATATATAGATATATATACTGGTTAAAAAGAGTAGATGGAAAACTGACACCATAGCAGATCTCATGTTAGAAGATTTCAAGCAACAACTAGAATGTTTCTGAGAAATAAAGTACTTTCTATAACCTTTCTTTGTCCAACTTTGTTTTGATTGAGAACACTTTTTGTTATCAATCTTTTTGGATGGTGACGGCACACAGGCCACCCCTTTCTCCTGCTTAACTGGGTAATAATATATTATCAAATAGCAAAAAAACAGAGTCAGGTTGGCGTAGTGGTCATCAATTGCGCCTCCCACCTCAACAACCTGGGATCGATTTATGGGCTCCGCACGTTGGCTGAGATTTGTCGATCTCAATCTGACGCCGAGGGTTTTTCTCCTGGTACTCTGGTTGTCCTCCCTCTGCAAATTCGACTTTCGCGCTAAGATCTGAGCCGTCGAGCGATTTTAAACATTAACCTTTGGCTAGGAAGAATGGGCAACCACTTCCTTCGCAATTGTCGTTAAATAAAGTATTTTTTATTTATGTGTTAGCTATGCCATGCTGATGAGGCACAGAAAGACTGAAGCAGCTGTTCATGGCTGCTGTCCAAATGTCACAGGTTCTTTATAAACTGGTCAGATTTATTACTCATTTTTTTGAGTTACAGTTTGAATATATGTTTTCTCTCTTAACAATTTCCATTTATTACGTCATAACATGCTCATCAAAACTTAATTATGCGCGCGCGGCAATAAACGCGCGTTACACATTTCACTTCGTGACACCCATGCTCACTATTATTTACGGTAGATTTAAGGAGTAAATCCCGCCCTTAGTGTCCATGTTAGCGGCTTCAAGTTAGCTACTAGTACGCATGTGCTACCTATATACTTGATTGTTATCATACCAGTCACTTCCTACAAGTATTGTGCTTTCATAATAAGCAATGTTCTACATACAACATACAGTCCTTCAAAATCTTGTGTTTGATAATGATGATGATGATGATGATGATAATAATAAACACTTATTTTGACTTTTGGGGGCCCTGTACGTTATATGCTATGAAAATTCTCGATTTTATGTCTGTCATTCGGTGAGCATTTCTGGAGCATGCAGTCAGTATGATCAGCGTTATTTATCATCGATGTACGTGACAAGCTGCATGCGCATTGCGAACGTGATAGTCGAGCTATTTATGAAGTTTTCATGAAGATTTAATAGCAGTAACATATATTTAAAAAATACGAACTTTCAACTAGCGCAAGTTAGCTTAGAATTGCTAGTAATTGTATATTTATACTTGAGCAATTCAGGATCTGTTTGAACAATTATAAAAGTGATTTTGAAATTTTCATGAAAATTTACAGTAAATTGTATGGGAAAACACGGAGTCTTTAATAAGTCCAAAATAGCTTTGAATTTTTAGAAATTATATATATACTCAAGCGATTCATAATCAAATAAATTAATTTTTTTTTTTTAGTGGATCAAATTCCAGCACAGTAATGACTCGGCCACTAGACCATACAGTTCAATGCGTACAAGTTTAAATTGCAATTGCAAGTTTTGAACATTAAAGCAGTATTATTTTTAAGGAAGTACAATGGGCGGTGCCTTATTTCAGATCCCTTAGCTTTTATCTTATATTATCAGTGCTTGCCGTTTATGGCGAGCGATCGCTCTCGCTCGCCATCGCTCGCGCAAAATCATTTTGAGAAGAGCGATAAATGGATCTTCTGCTCATGAAAAATCACTCGCCTCGTCAAACAATGAAAAGCACATGCTCCATTTGAAATTCATCGTTTCAGAATTGCAAAATTTCCAATTTAAAGCAGCTTCATTAAGAACGTCAAACAGGAACATGAGAGTGTTTGCCATATCTGTCTGAGATATCATACGGCCTTTGTTATTGTTTGTTCGCGTTATTGTTTACCTCCAATCAAAATTTAAGGAAAGCTTTTTGTCGGGTTTAAAAAGAAAATTGTTGAGTTTAGATGGTGCGAGAACAACACTGTTTTTGCCAAATAATGGACACTAATATTAAGGGAAAAATCGCTCACCTCAGTCAGTTATTTTAGGTGAGCTTTTTTTCACTCACCAAGGATTTTCAAACGGCAAACACTTTATTATATTGTAACATATTCGCTTCAGCTCTCAGCTCTCAGCACTTTACTTTATTTTAGAAACTTCTAGTAATAATAAATAACCCAACACCGGGCCCTCTAACTCAATAGGTTAAATACCAAAGGTATCTAGCCAAACCTAACAAATGTGTTGTAAGTTGTTCGGGGGTTAATTAAACCGTATGATAATGTTTCAGATTGTTCATTTTTGGGTTAAAGTGTACCCGGATTGCAAACAAGGAAATAGTGTGTGTTTCTTACGAGCTAAGTTTTCATTGGTCTTGCCCTAATCTCGTTGCCAGATGGTTTCTCTTCTCTGCTTATGCGGGCGAGACACACATCTGGTAAAATCCATTTCGATCTGATCGGCTGCTCCAAAGCTTTTTGCTGCCTGGTTTTTAACTTTAAATCAGGTTTATTTAAGCCTTTTCAGGGAGGAACTGACGGCAAACTCAAAAGTTTCCTTGCTGATTTTTAAATCCGCCGCCTTTTTCTCTCCTGAAATTCCACGCATGTGCAGTTAATTAAAATGCCAGAAATGGTTTTATCAGATGTCTTTCTTGCGTGAAGCACGCGAGCACATCTGGGAACAAGATTAGTCTTGCCCTCTACTTTTAACAACCAGCCCGTTTTCGATTACTTCCCTATACAAACTGATATACTGTGCTGCCCTCTTTGTAGCTGAGATAATATAGCCTCTGATAAATGAGTTCTTGGATGAGAAACTATTGCTTCCTCGGAAGATTTTAATTAGGGCACACAGTACATAGTCGTAGCAGTTCTTTGTTTCGCTGTCATACCTGAAACAATTCGGTAGTAAGGTTAATAGTTAATATGACCAATCAATGAATCATTCGTTTTACGCGTCGTTTCTATTTAGAGTAAATTTCACGGTTCCTATATTTGCTCTGAGCCTCTTTCTCTACTCTGGTTCTGTTCATAGGCTCACCGTAAGTCATTTTCCAGGGTTCGAACGAGAAACCGCAGTATAAAAGCGTTAGGCCCGTTCACATCCAACATCTAAACCAAGATGGTCGTTAAACTTCCATCTGAGCGATAATAAAGAAATCCATTGCACTACTAATATTAATCTACTTTAAGTTTTAACTGCTAAAATTTTACGATGATTTCTTATATATATCATGTTTCATAATATTTCCTTCAGTTTGAAAAATACAAAACAAAAACAAAAAATTAAGTCTCGATTTTGAAAATTTGCAATGTTACATTCCACTGAAATCGTTTTTCTGTTTGCTATATGTTTTTTGCAAGATATTGGCTCTAACCGCTTTTGAACGTTGGAGATTTTGAGCAGATTCAGAAAAATTGGGTTGTAATATTCTAAAAAACGAATTTGAGTAAAGACAGGTAAGATGATTCCGAGTTTCGGAGGCTGAGTCACAACTGAAAGTGAATGACGATCGCCTGGCACAGGCCCTTTTTATAGCATGGGTTTTTGTTTAACATCAGCCTTTATAAAATAATTTGGATTATACGTGCGTTTTCATTGGTCTACAAGTGTGTTTTCATGAAGCACGAAAATGACGTAAATAATGTGGTTTGACTGTCTTCAAGTTGTGAGAATTTACAATACGCGCTTCGTATATCGTCTTTCTCTTTGTTAACGCTGAAAATAATAAAAACATGTTGTCCGTGCCTCCATAGCCTGTTGAAAACCTCGGCAAAGTTTGTGAGAATTCTCGAGTTCACAGGTTTGCTCTCGAATTCTCCCAAACGTTCGCCTCGGGTTTCACCAGGAGATGAAGGCACAGAAACATGTTTTATTTCTTAATTATCGTATCATTGTAGGTCTTCTTAGATCTGCTTCGCGTTGTATTTGCAGTAGAGTCAAACTCAGTGATATTTTAACCCAGCCATCATTCCTTCCAACGTTTCCAAACCACCACGGTCGGCGATATGAGGGCGTGTGTAATTTGCAGAATGCAGAATGCAGAATGCGACTACAGTATACTAGGTCAGCGGAAAAACGCATACTGCGAATTTCTTAGTAATTGCGACCATAATAACTTTTCATTCGTTAAGTAATCTTAGAGTTGGGGTTAGGGTTTGAGTTTAGGTTAGGGTTTAGGCTTGGAGGTACTTCCGCTGACCTAATATACTCTAGTCGCATTCTGCAAATTACACCCTCCGGCGACATGGTAGCAGTGTCAATTTTTTTTCACAAAATTTGCCTTTATCTCTAACAGTAAATTTAAGTACTAACTTCCATAACAGAGAATTAAGTTTTCTATTTCAAAACATTCCTTAAATCATTACCACTGTACCGTAAATGTAGTACATATTCAGTTACAGTAAACTAAAATCGGAAGTCTTAATGAGACGACTTACGGATACTGCGCACAAGTAGAACTACAATTCAGACCAAAACACAAGTCGCTCAAGATTCCTCTCAAAGAGTGAGAGTGTTATCCCAGATGTCCCTCTGCTTTTCTCAGTTCGGCTTTGAGTTTTTTGAACGAATAAACAATTAAACCAATTCACTAAAAGAATGAAAGAATTAAACTCAAAATTCCTTAAACCACAGGCTTCTCAAACTTAAATTCTATTTTTTTATGCCTTGTGGGTCCACGACGTGTTTCTAAAGTTTTGGTACGAACGACTGTGTCCCTGTACTTAGTGTTAGAAACTACATAAGTATCAGCTTCCGTATAAGAGAATGTACAGTATGGGAAATGTGTCGACTCTCTAAAAACGTGTAACTTACTACCTAGTTTGAAATAAATTTTATCTATACCTCTAATGTGTTGTCTATTTGTGTATTGTACCGGGTTTTTTTGTCATTTTGAGACCGCTGGGTGGATATATTCGAAAAAGTATTGTTCCCTTCATAAAAATATTAAAAGCAGAACACTTAATCGCTTCCAGGTCATGTGTGACTCTACAAATCGCTCTCTCCTCGCCAAGAAATTTCCCGTATCCCAAGAAAAGCATCAGTTTCTAAAATTCCAATAATAATTGCTCCATGTTAATTTGCTTTGGCGGTCGAAAGATTTTAGAAAACGGAGAAATTTTGAATAAAGTTAAGCTGTTCGGCTTTCCTAGTAGGCTTGTGCTATGCACTGCGACAACGGGCTATTACAACAAGGCACGAAATCAAGTTTTATCTTCGCTCTGATTGGTCCATTTGAATTGGGTCGCGCGCCAACACGATATGAGATGATACTTAAGTATTATCTAAGACTAAGGATAGAGTGTCAAAGTCGTTCCTATAAAAACTTTAGAAACACGTCGTAGGCCCATAAAAAGTAGAATTTTAAGTTTGAAAAGTATGTGCCTTAAACGGTAAAACTAAAAGAGAACAAGTTTTCGTAAACTGGTAAACATTGTGGATCGAGACACTTAAATAGTCTATATACAAACCAACCGCGCAAAGCAGGCTGGAGGGTTCTATTGTGTCACAACATTTTATGCAAACGAGAAAGTCCTAGCCATAACCCACTGCTACTCCTACGAAGTATCCGCGAGTCAACAAAAGAGCGCCGTTATTTTAGGCATCCGGACTACCTAGCTGCTGTCCATGAATCACTCTTTTTACTTGCTTCGAGTATTTTATTCCATTGTTGCACAGATGCTGAATGCTTTTCATGGAGAAGTACATCTACAGCAATACACTGGCTCCAGCCGTCCACATCCATCATCAGCCCTCTTTCATCAAAGTTGAACACCACTCCTGTATCAAACACAACAATATACACACAAATTACCTGGTTTAAATAAACAAGTTGGCTTTTAAATAAGCAACTAATTGGTTTAACTAATGGTTAATAAGGAGGAATCACAATGATCAAGAGTTTTTAAAAACTCTGTGACCCCTAGGACCCAGATCTATACATTAGTTCTTGTTTACGACTTGAAAATTTGTTATCTCAATAACATGATCTCAAGGCACTCATTTTCCTTTCAGTAATAATGAAAATCAATATTTAAAATTCTGAACCGTCTAACCAGTTACCAATAAGCCAGTTCGGAGTTTCAGAAATACATGCGTGCGTCGGGATAAAATGTTATATTCATAAACTTGAACAAAGGAACGGTAATGAATTCTCATCCCGCTCCATTACGTTTCTTTGTTTAAGCTTCATGAATATAATATTTTATCCCGACGCACGTATGTATTTCTGAAACTCCGAACTGACTTATTGCAGAGTCGGGTGATCAACAATAAGGCTCCGAAGATGAGGAACAGTTAGAGACTATGGATGTTTTGTAGAACTGAGTTATGAAGTTCTGTTTATCCCTGATGAAGAGGTTGATGCGTCACAGCCAGTGGAAACCAGGGGCGGACCCAGCTGAAAATCTGACCGTGGCTGCCCTTTTCTCAAACCATAACCTAGGTTGTTCCGGGGATAAGTCCCTCCGGTAAATGTTTGAAAACCAGTGCGTGGAAATGCCATTTCCAGCGTTTTGAGGACGGAATTTAGTATATTGTTAGGGTTAAACTTTTATTTCTTGTACGTTTTTATAATATATTGTAATGTAAAATAATTTATCTAACTAATATCCTGAAAAAAGGTTGATGCAGAAGTTCTCAAAATGGGAAAATCTGACCGTGGCTCGAGCCACGTTCGCGAAGGTCTGGATCCGCCTCTGGAAACCAAGCATGAAAAACAACATTGAGGATTATAGCTTGCATGTCGATCCGAAAGGTAAAGGATGAAGCTAAGGGGGAGGGATGGGGGTGCATCATAACTTTGGGAGACTGGGGGGCCTCGAACTAAGCCATTTATTCCTGAGGAAGGGATCCAGCTCAAAAATTCTCTATGTGAGACTCATTATGTAGTCCCCCTCCTGATAATTATCACACAGTCCCTAACTCCGAAAACTACAAAAACTACAGTCCGAAACGTCCAATTCTTTAGAACTAACATAATCAGTTCTGACACATGTCAGATAGATAACCTTTGTTGTGACACTTGTCAGATAAAATACTTCTGTCAGGTAAACTTACTTTTGTTCAAACTCTTTGTTCATTGAATAGTCTTGAAGTGAGCTGTCTGATATACTAATAAAAGTTTCCTTCTTCTCAATTATATATACTCACTTTTTTCACTCCATAAACTGCGGCCTTGGTGACTATGCGCAACCTGTGTCTTTAAATCGGGATTATTGGTGACTATGCGCAACCTGTGTCTTTAAATCGGG
This sequence comes from Zoanthus solanderi, assembly GCA_024336925.2. Lineage (NCBI taxonomy): Eukaryota > Metazoa > Cnidaria > Anthozoa > Zoantharia > Zoanthidae > Zoanthus > Zoanthus solanderi. The sequence goes on from JANCMA020441781.1 coordinate 10,858, forward strand.
ATTATTGGTGACTATGCGCAACCTGTGTCTTTAAATCGGGA
>JANCMA020441883.1:0-20744 GCA_024336925.2 Zoanthus solanderi
ACATGCATTTATAAATTCGTACTTACAAATAACTTTTACTTTATTGTTTGCAAGTTTGTAAAGATAATCTCTTTTTTGAAACACGATTTTCATTGAGTAAAGCAAGAAAATATCAAAGAATGGTTTTTTGATTATTTTAATTAACACTTAACTTTTCCGCTACACGCAGTTCCTGGTGAACATTATCTTATTTCTCTCGAATCATTTGCCTGTCAGTTGAAGTTAAATCTTTCTTTCAATCCGTAAAAACATAACACGGCTGAAGCCTCGTAGATTAAATATTTTCTTTTTGGGTTTACACGCGACGACCATTAATGCACGCTCACTCATTTTCTCCATGTGATAAAGCAACTCAAATCTGTATTTGGTAGTTGTTGCCATATTAGGTATTTTTAACACCCTTGCACAATTACTATTGTTATTTGTCACGTGACTGGTTGGACATCGCTCGCTCGCTCGCTCGCCGTTCGCACAGTCATCCAATTTTGAGCTATGTGATAGTTGCTTGCCATTGTCAATGGCATGCAACAAAAACCATTTGTAGCCAGTCTAAACCAGTTTTTACCAGTTTGTTAGCGAATCCTCGTGCCATAATCAAAAACTAATTGTAGCCGGGCTAAACCAGTTCTAACCGGTTTCTTAGCGAATCCCCGTGCCATAATCAATCAAAAACCAGTTGTATCCAGGCTAAACTAGTCATAACCTGTTATACGAATGCTGACGGAGGAGGATGTACAGCGCACTAAAAACTTAAATGATTACTAAGATTTTTTTCAAAGTTTTTTGCAATTGTCATTTATGATCAGGCAAAGATTGGTTTTCTTAAAAGGCTTTATTGGCATTGTTTACAAGTTTGGGGAAACCTGTTCTCTTTATGCTTAAACTTTTTTCCTTTTTTTCTCCTTTTAGCTCGGAGCTACCACTGTTGGAAACAACCCTGGTTTTCGTTATCGTGTGACAATCAACACAGGAATCCGTCAAAATGCTGGCACTACTGCTAACGTTTCCATGGTAATGTGTGGTGACCAATCAGAAACCATCCCAGAAGTATTGATCGATAAGACGAGACCTCTTTTCAAACGCGGCAAACAGAACTCGTTTATCATAACATCCAACAAGTCTTTGGGCCATCTAACACATGTTAGAATCTGGCATGACAACACCGGTTTGTAACTTTATTGTAATTAGTCCGAAGATATATTTTACAAGTTGTGTTAAAACACTGTGAAATACTTCAGCACACTTTCGGTAATTGGTTGAACAACTTGGTGCGATTGTAGCACGTTACGCGGATTACGTCATATAATTTTACTATGCATTCTTTTATAAATTTTGCAATAATAATAACTGTCAGTGCATGCTTAAAAGCTTTAATCATTAACTTTCATCCCAACAAATCTGTGAGATCTGTCAAGTCGTGGAACAAGTGGCGTTGCGTCGAAATTCCCGATACTTTGCGGCCATTTATTTTCCGCGTTTTCATGTAAAGTTGAGTCCGTTAGCTAATGTTTAGCATCTTCATTCACTTGCATTCTTCTAGTCGTTGGTTTTGCAAGTTCAACTGGATCCCAAAACTTGGGGCTCTCTTCTTCATCGTTCAGTTACTGGAATGGTGTTATGGCGTAATATCAGATATCTCCAATAAGTCTTCCGTCATATCGATTTGTTTGCAGAAACGTTCTACAAACTTTCGATAAAATCCATCACTTCATTTTCGCTTCGCGCAATGCATAATCTACAGAGAGTTGTAACTCTTGTTTTAAATACTTAATTAGTCTAATTTCTTAAAGATAAAATTTAGAATAATTCTTTCTACAAATATGACAATGTTATTTTTATGTCCAATAGCACTTAAAGACGAAATTTCTCTCTCGTACAACCTTGATAAAAGATATTTTTCTGTTTCTCTAGTTCATTACTTCAAGGTTAATTCAGCTTTTTATCAAAAATGACTGAAAACTAATGTCTATGAAGTCTCCCTATGTCAAGAACAGTTTGAAATATCAAAACAAAATCTATCCGTTTGCTTTCTAGGACCCAAGCCCTCCTGGTATCTTAGCCGTATCGCGGTTGAAGATTTACAGTCTCGTAAAAGTTTCTACTTCATATGTGAACGATGGTTGGCTGTCGAGGAAGACGATGGGAAAGTCGATCGCATTCTTGCTGTTGCAAGCAATCGAGACCTCACTCAGTTCGGTCATCTTTTTGTGGCAAAGTCCTTGCAGGGACTCAGTGACGGCCATCTGTGGTTCTCAGTCCTCGCGCGTCCACAACGCAGCACCTTTACCCGGGTTCAGAGATTATCGTGTTGCTTGTGTCTGCTGTACTTTACTATGATAACTAGCTGTATGTTCTACAACGTAGGGGGAAAATCCAGCAACGCATTCCTGATTAACCTAGGTAAATATTAGGATAATAACGATTGTTTAAATGTTATAAAGCTGTAAATTTTGCGCTGGTACGGTGGGTGGTGTAGTTAGTGCATTTGTTAAGATCTCTGTCTTTCAAACACAAGGTCCTCTTAATGGGTTCAAAATACCCAGCTCTACCGATTTTAATCATATATATGACCTTTTTTCTTGCAAAGTTGACTTGGTTTTCCATTTCTAACGAAGTCGGTAAATAGCTTGGAGGTAACCTGCGAGTAAAGCCACTTAGACATCTTTGTGGACATTAGAATACAACAAAAAGAACTGATAATGGTATTACTACACCTTCCTATGTTAGAACCCCGGGGGTGGGTGGGTGGGGAGACTGAGCAGATAGGGGGTATTTGACATTTTGTCTCTCAACCTAGCAAAAAAATGTAATGCAAGCTCGAGCAAAAGCTTTAGATATTAACAAAGCTTTAATGATATATTTTTGTGATTATTATTTACAACATACAACATTTTCCCTTTAAATTAATTACTAGTAGAAATTTATCAGTACAAAGAACTAAACCTTTCAAATACATTACTGAATCGAATAAAAATCTAAATAACCAAATGCATCACTGGTGCAAGTTCAACCTTGGTTTTGGAAACCCAAGGTACTGGGCTGCTTCCCGATTCATTAAAATTGCTCAACCCTGGGGCAAGCTTTACGATAAAATCAGCTACCATCGGGACAGTATGTTTAACACACCAAACGTTCTCCTCTCTCCGCTGTGCCACCTTTCCTTCCCCTTCGCGGAAAACATTGATACATGCATAACAGATAAAAAATACACCAACCGAGCTCCCACATGCATGCGGTGGGAGCTAAGCCTTAAAGCAGTTCTTTGAACTCTCCCTTGCAGCTTCATTGCTTGTGGCTGTAAAGCTGTACCGTGCTGATGAGTCCTAACAAGGACGAAACAGCTGTCCACGGTTGCTCCAGTTACTTGCATTGTTGTTGCTCGGGTGAAGCCGGTTGTGCGCATGCGTGTAGGTTCTGGCCAAACCGTGGAGTTGAGTTCGGGTGGTTTGTGCTTTCTCGTTCTATAAAAAATATGTTTTATTTTCTTTGTTTCGTCCCATTTAGGTCACATAACTATTGATATACGTGCAATGGTTATCGGAATCCAAACAAGCTTGATAGTATTTCCAGTCAATCTTGCTCTGGTACAAATTTTCAGAACCGTAAAACCCAAGGAGCCCAAAAAGACAAAACCTCCCAAAAGCAAGGTTTCTGGAGAAACAAACCTTGGATTGGAGAACTCCGATGACGAGGGCAAGCAACCGTCCGGTCTTGACGAACCAGAAGCGTCTCCTGACACGAAAAAAGGCACACAAAAGAAGGGAAAGAAAAATGGAGGAAAACTGCATCATAACTGGATATATTTTGCGTGGGTTTTGTGTGCGTTATCTGTTGTTACATGTGCAACTTTTACTGTGTTTTACAGTCTTTCTTGGGGACCGGAAACATCAAATGAGTGGCTGATTTCTTTTGTGACATCTTTCTTTCAATCAGTGTTGGTTATTCAGCCAGTAAAGGTAAGAAAGTATAACCAAAGAAAAAACTAATGGATATTAAGGTATGTTAAGTTGTTTTTGAACAGTGCTGTTATTGTGGGACAGAATGATTTGACAAGCTCTAGTCTGGGCTGAACTTAATCGTTCCCCTTTCAGGCAGAGGAGAGTGCGTTGCTTTCTATTATTGCATCTTCAATGTTCCTGGATGGTACATGCTTTTTTAGAATCTAATGGAGTTTATACGCAGTATTAGATAAAACCGACTCAAAGTGACCCCGTCCAGGGGGAATCAAAGACTCATCTGCTTAACACTACAGAAACCGGAGATAACCACTAGCTTCAATGAGCCACTAGGCTTGGAAAATGATTTAGTTTTTTTTCGACCATCTATATATAGAGCGTCGCGAGCGTCTTCTTAATCTTTTTACGATTTCGTTTTGGTTTGAAATTAATGATCCATCTTTTTTGATGTCTTAACGCTATTTAAAAGCTTCAATATCATGATTACATTAGAAAAAAATCCGCTAAACTTGTAACAGTTGTAAACTAGACATGATTGTTCCATTCTTTAGAAGACCAAGCTATTTCAAAATCTTCTATTTCAATCGTATACCGTAGCTCTGAAATACTTTTATTCCCCTTTAATCGCTTTTCACCCTCAGCAAATTTTAAGTTCGAACTGTATAAGAAATAAACGACAGCTTTGCTAAATTACTTCTGTGCGGACGCTTTTAATAGCTGGAAAACTGCATATCCCCGAATTGTTCTACCTCTATTTACTTACAGTTCCCTCGTGCTATCTTTTTTTTTTTTGCCTTTCGTTTGAGCTTTTCTTTTTATTTTATTAATCTTAAATTGTGCTTTTTTTTGTGTTGGTGGAGTTGGCATTATATCTAGTTTATACCAGTGTTCAGTATAATAGTTCATTTAATAATATTTCAACATGGACCTTTTTTAATGTTGAACTATGTTCTGTCGTTTATTTTTAGCCCTTCTGGCCATATACAGCTAAGAAATAAAAAAAAATCTTTAATTACTAAATGGTAAAATGTTATTAATTTCATCACTAAGGTTTTCATGCTGGCTATTGTGTTCTCCCTCCTTATCAAGAAGCCTGTAATAGACGAAGAGGACCCGTCGGATTCCAAAGAGGATAACATTGAACCTGATAAAGAGGATTCCGAAGTAGTGCATTCTATGGAGGACCTCACAAGAGAAGACTTTTTCTTGAAATACGGGTAATTTTTTCTTTAAAACATGAACAATATCGATAGAAGTAAAGACCTTTTCTTTATTTGTAAACACAAGATAAGTGTCCTTCGTATACTGATAGCCACTAGCTACGAATGGGTAAAGAGGCCGTCATTCAATATATTGTTGTTGTTATTAGTTTACAACTATTTTAATAATTTTTATTATTATCATTATTATTATTATTATTATTATTAATAACATACAGTATTTCATCATTTCCGTACATCCGTAGAATATAGGTCTACGGGCTCAAAATGATTGGCTCAAAGTTTAGTCGCTCTTTAGCTGCCATTTTGCATATCACAAATTTTAGAAATCATAAAAAGCTTTGAAAATGTATTTTTTGCAGGGTTGGCCGGGGTTTTTGGGTATACGGTATTTCGGGATATTTAATAGGTATACGGTATTCTAATGCTAAAAATTGGGTATTAAGTGTTACACTTTTCTCGAATTTTGGTATAACGTATATCATATTTGTTTTCAAATTTTAGTATTTTACATGAATTTTGAATTATTTTTGGGTATATTGGTTGTTTTTTCGGGTATATTGGTATTCCACAATCCCCTGGCCGACCTTGATTTTGTGCATGGTTTAGAAGAAACTATTCGCTCCTTTAACAACAGTAAGGCATAACAAAGCTGTAAAAAGTAAGAGAATATAACAAAAGGACGCTGATCGTAGTCTTTTAAAAAATGGATGTTTAAAAATCGCCGACGGGTCTTTTGTTCTGGTATGAAAAAAGCACATATATCGTTGGGCAAGACGGTCTTCGTTAAAAGTGTATGTATTTATCCTGATTGAGAGGGGGCCGTCCAATTTGATTGGTCAGAATCAAGTGGTAATTTGCATTAAAATAAAGTTAGAGAGCAGGGCTACATTCGCTGCAATTATATCTTGAATGAAAACTTATTTTATATACTTTTTTACACATTAGTCTTAATGCAAGTAGGGATTACAAAACCAAAATCTTTGATAAAAGCAAGTATATAAAACAATAAAAATTTATTTGAACCGAGTCATTTGCATAATGAAAGTTGTAAAAAGTGTCACGAAAGGCGTGAATTGCTCCATTTTTATCTTCAATGGAAATTTGTTATGTGACTGTTTAAAACTACTATAGTGCTTCCTTATCTGTATTATAACTTTAGTAGTTGTGAAAAAGTAAGAAAGCCGTGACAAAGACATAAAATGACAAAAACAAATATTTAACTTTTTTGGGTTTCGGAACCAGAAGATACAGAGCTTTTTTTTGGTGTGAGCGTAAGTTTTGCGCTTCGTTGTTCACAGACACAGTATATGTTGATTTTGATTGGCTAGAACCTGAAAGCCAGAATTCATTTGTATAATGCAAACTGGAGAAAGCAACAAAAGTTTTATTTCATTTTTATCGTGAATGAAAACTTCATTATTTACCATTTTTAAACTATATTTCTCTCTCCTTTTGTTAATTCAGCTATCCCAGATCACAAGAAAGAGAAAAGATTGTGAAAAAAAGCAAGGAAACAAAACGAACAAAATTTATTTAAAAGGGCAATTGTATACTGAATTTCAAAAGCCGAAAAGGGGCCATTTGTTGCGCCATTCACTTCCTATTTATATTTTTAAAGTTCAATAGGAATTTTGTTATTTGGCTGTTGATAACTATTTCATTGCCTCCCTGTTTCTATTCTAACATCCTTAATGCATAAAAAGTACGAAAAGTATGAAAGAGTAAGGACATGACACAAAACAGACTTTTTTCCGGAAGCTACAGAGTTTGTTTTGTGTGAGCGTCTGTTTCACACAAGTTTTAAAATATATTTGCAAATTTCAAACATTAAAGCAGTGCTAATTCTAAAAAAGTTCAATGCTTTTTTTTTATGCCTTTTATCTCACTGTCTGCTATTAAAAGAAGGTAAATTTTCCGTACTGTGGCGTTCTTGATTATGCATTCAACATATACATAAAAATTTCACGTATTTTCCATTTTATAATCCTTACCCAACACGACTTAATACGCCCAGTACGGAAATTATCCCTAAAGTTATAGCACATTCGCTTTTGCTTACAGCACTTCACTTTCTATTAGAAACTTGTAGTTTTCTATAAACATGAAAAAATTCGCGTGGGGGAGTGCGGGAATAACTTTTTAAGCCATTTTATTTGCATTCGAGAAAACTTGTTTTCAAAGTTTTCCTAAAAATTTTTTGTCATCGTTTTACTTGATATCATTGGCTTAGAAAATTTCCTATTGTCTTTCAGCAAATCATAATCCAGAATTACCGTGTGTAATTTGCACTAGTGTTACAGATTTGCACGGTGTTACACTGCTCTCAGCCAATCCGAATCAATTTCTTTTTTCATGTATATATTAACATCATTGTTAAGACCTTAATTTGTATATGTAATCGAAACTTTACGAGTTCAATATGGAATTAATTTGCACGATTGTTTTAAAAAGAATCAAAATTGCGTGAGCCTGTTAGGGCGAACGCAATTTGACCTTTTTAAAACACAGAAGTGCAACTTAATTCCATATTGAACGAGTAAAAGGTTCGATTACTTGTTACTCATATAAATAAAAAAAATTATAAAAAAATGTCGGTGAAAAAGCAAAATGTGACAATGACAACATGACAATTCATGCGTGCATGGACTATTCGACATATCACCATCGTTGTCATAGAAACTTCTGCATTTTGATTGACTTATTAGTTTGTGACAATGCATGCGTGCACGAACAATTCATGCCTTCATCGTTGTCATAGAAACTGTGACAACACTATGACAACAACGACATGATTACCAATCAAGTAATTTTCCATATATATGATTATAGTAATAATCATATTCATAAGAAATTACTTGATTCTGATTGGTCAAGAGCAGTGCAAAAATTGTAATTCCGTGAGTTTACAATCTCAAAGCTAATAAGCCAATCAAAATGCAGAAGTTTCTATGACAACGATGGAGGCATAGATTGTCCGTGCACGCATGAATTGGCACATTGTCACTGTCAATTTTTCAATATACTCACGCAATTTTGATTCTTTTTAAAACACATTTGTGTAAATTAATTCTATGTTGAACTCCTAAAGGTTCGATTACATAAATAATTAACAACTATTCCCCAAAGGGGGGAGGTGAATAGTGCTGGATGTCGAGGTATATATTTAGCGCTAGACACCAACCCTGAAGGGGATAGCCGAAATAATGGGATTTTTAAAGAAACAATACAATGTAAGGCTTTATTCTAATTTTAGCACTCGTGCTTCCTGTCATTTTGAATTCCGCCTCAAAATCAACTAATAGTCTTGGATATCGCAAGTTACGGGAGCCAATCAGAGTTCGCGAAAATGGATATCGGTTGCTTTGGTAAATGTTAACTACCTTTATCACTACCAAATATGGTTATTGTGAACAGTGTAATGGTATTATATAAATTATTGGCTTGTACTAGCTTGAACAGCTGGTTTTATGTTCCGGGAACCAGCTAACAAAACTGTTCTTTGTTTATAACCCCAGGCCTCCCGAAGGAGACAACTTAAAAGCCGCTCGCATTCAGAAACTGAAGGAAATTGAAATGGTTACAATAATAAAAGAAATTGTCACTTACTTTGTCTTTACCATGGTGCTGTTGTTGGTTGCTTATGGCAACAGAGATTCCAACTTTTATCTCATGAGAAAATCTTTGGATGAAGCTTTTGTAGCAAACACAAGGGATGATTTTATTAGTCTGCAAACGGTATGTAGCGTAAAAATTGATTTGTTTGTGAACTATTTTGGTCAAAGCAGCAGATCTTTCGGTACATGGCCGTGTTTTCGATGGACTGGATTGTGTGACTTTTCACACAAGAGTGCCGCAAGTATTTTATATGATTGACTTTCGAAATATTGTTTAATGGGAAAAATGTTTGAGGAATGTAGCATGCTTATTGATTCTCATTTTTCTGGGAATGACGTCATAACCCGTTCCTCTAAAGCGCGGCCCATATGCCATCAAAATACGAACTTCAAATGCAGTCAAGAAAATCAAAAATACGACCGATTTCAAATTCGTTTTAAAGGGATTCATTTTCGGAAAACCATTTTGCAGGACTATAAACAAAATTTAGTGTTAGTGAAAACTTTAATAATGTGAAATATGTCTGAACTTTTCATAAAATCTTTTTGTTACACCGAGGTACAAACTCAATCTCACAAATGAGTTAACCAGTAATCTACTAATGGCTAGAGATTATATTATATTATTGTTAACGGTCCACTTCAGTCTTAACACATAAAGTAGCATGAATTAGCATTCGTAACAATCGCTTTTGGTGTTGTTGCTAGGCGACCGACCCTGACCTACTTTGGCACTGGTGTCGGGAAACACTTACGGCGGGTTTATACCCACAGAAGGCCTACAACGAGAAACCGTTTGCATTGAAAGGGTTCACAGTTGACCAGGCTAATTATCTTGTGGGAATTTCACGACTCAGACAAGTAAGAGTGGAAGTAGGTAAGTGTATGATTGGAGCAGCTGGTCGGTTGTAATGAGCCCGCAATCTGTAACATATCTTACACCTTCACAACACCTAAGTTATGAGCTTTAGGTTTGAAAAAATTTTCCTCTTTCTCCTACTTCCTTCTTCCAGCAGCATAAAAAACGATGGCGTATTGTGTCATTAACAGATATTAATTTTTTCCTTATTATGTCCAATGTGTTTTAATTTTGCTTTTTAAGAAATAGCAGAGTAGCAGTTTTTACAGTGCTGAGTGGGTGGATGGGTAGGGGATGGATGGATGGATGGATGGATGGATGGATGGATGGATGGATAAATGGATAGTTTGATAGGTGGTTTGGTAGTTGGTTTGATAAATGGTTTGATAGATGGTTTGATAGATGGTTTGGTTGATGGTTTTATAGATGGTTTGATAGTTGGTTTGGTTGATGGTTTGATAAATGGTTTGATAGATGGTTTTATAGATGGTTTGGTTGATGGTTTTATAGATGGTTTGATAGTTGGTTTGGTTGATGGTTTGATAAATGGTTTGATAGGTGGTTTGGTTCATGGTTTGATAGATGGTTTGATAGGTGGTTTGATAGATGGTTTGGTTGATGGTTTGATAAATGGTTTGATAGGTGCTTTGAATGATGGTTTGGTTGATGGTTTGATAAATGGTTTAATAGTTGGTTTGATAAATGGTTTGGTTGATGGTTTGGTTGATAGTTTGATAAATGGTTTGATAGGTGGTTTGGTTGATGGTTTGATAGATGGTTTGATAAATGGTTTGATAATTGGTTTGATAGATGGTTTGGTTGATGGTTTCATAAATGGTTTGATAGTTGGTTTGGTTGATGGTTTAATAGATGGTAGTATGAAGGCTCATCTGTACTGGTGGAACGAATATATTTAAAATGTAATTAAAACGTAAGAAAACACAGTACATATTTTTTTAAACAAAGTTAAGCTTTCGGCTCTAACTAGAACCTTGATCACAATGACTGCAATCACACTGTCGTGGTTTTTTAAACTTTGACACACGTGACTGCAAAAGCTGATCCCGTAAGTTCGTACATAGATAGGCCGACATAATCAAACAGACAGACTTACGGAGACGTATGGAGGGGGGGAAGGGGGGGGGGAGTAAAGGGAGGGAGGGAGAGTCCATAACTTGTTGCAAAAAACAAAATTGTAAAAAGGTTTTTTAATATTTTTTGCAGACTCGTGTTCCATAGATAAAAAATTTCGAGGATTTTTCAAACATTGCTACGACCAGTATAACGTTATTGATGAGGAAACACGTGATTACGATGTCGGATGGAAACCCATATTGTCAGGACAAACAATTTCTCGCCGGAAGCGAAGCATAACGGAACAATTCTTTTTTGTACAGAACAAGAACGTTACTAAATTCTTTCCGCTTATCAAGTCTAAAAGTCCTCGTTTGCGTCGCGCTATTGAACCATTGTACACATCATCTTCAGGCCGACAGCAGCGCAGAAGACGTCCTAGACCGGGAAACTCACAAAAAACATATTTTGTTCTCGAGGGTGCAATTGCTGTTGACGGATCTATAATCTCTTGTCCAACACGTTGGCAGTATAGAAGTATGCTCGATATTCAGGCGTTTCCGTACTGGGGTAAGATTGCCATGTACAATGGTGGAGGGTATCTTGCTGAGCTTGGATATGATTATCATACCGCCTTAACAGTTGTTGCTGATCTTCACTCCCATACCTGGGTTGACACACAAACCAGAGCTATATTTGTAGAGTTCACAGTTTATAACGCAAATACTAACCTGTTTGGGGTAGCATTTATCTTCATCGAGTTTCTACCAACTGGAGGAGCGTACCCAAATGCACAGTTCATAATTTCTCGCTTTTACAATTATGTTGGATCGTACTCGAATTTTATAATATGCTGTCAAATACTGTTCGTTTTCTTTGTTGTTTACTTTTCGTATCGCGAAATAAAACAGGTGTACAAACAAGGCCGAGGGTACTTTCACGGGTTCTGGAACTGGATGGAAGTAGCAATGATTGCGTGCGAGTTTTCCATCTTTGTGTTGTTCTTCGGTCGCATGTATCAAGTTAGTAAAAATTTAAGCGAACTCCGTTACAATCCGAAAGATTTCGTCAGCTTCCAGTATGCATCTGCTGCCGATGACAGCTTGGCATATTCTATTGGAATGTTGGTGTTTTTCGTCAACATTCGTTTTCTGAAACTGTTACGATTCAACAAACGCATGGCCTTGCTCGGAGACACCATAAGCATCATGGCAAAACCGGTTGCTAGTTTTATGCTTTGCTTTGCCGTTGTCGTCATTGCTTTCACTTGTGTTGGTGTTTTTGTGTTTGGTTCCGATAACCCTGAATACTATTCCTTCCTTGCTGCCCTTACGACAAATTTCCGAGTCCTTCTGGGAGACTTTGAGTATGGGACATTGGAAAAAACCAACAGAATAATTGGGCCGATTTATTTCTTTTCTTTTATGTACTTCAACGTCTTCTATCTAATGAACATGTTCCTCGCTATAATCAATGACACCTTCGCCGAGGTGAAAAGTGACAACGATAAGCAAAAAAGCGAACACGAAATCGTCGAGTTTATAATCGAAAAATTCAAGAAAAGAATTGGGTTCGAGCGAGCGAAACGACAGGTGTGTTCATATTTTTCTAGTTTAAATATAATAACTGTAATAATATGTAAAATCTATGTAGTGTAATTCTCCGTTTATGTTTACTCAAATGTGCTTTACAAGCATGTTCAAAATCAACAGTAGAAAGTCCGCTGACCGCTTTTGCGTCTCACTTGCACTTATGTAAAAATGCTCTCATGTAGCATAACAAACAGACCACACAACATCAGGATCACTGCCCTATTCTTTACGATAGATGTGTAAGGGTTTTTTTACCTCTCCGAAAAGAAGGTCGAGAGACTGGGCTTACGGTTTAACGTTCTTATCCGAGAAGACATGAAGGACTAACCATTTGCAGATGATAGACCAAAGGCAGCCACTTCAACCCAATTATTTTAAGAACCTAAGTGTTTCGCACGGGAGACTGGTGCCTACCAGATGAAAGAAGGAAGGTTGAAATTGAGTGTTGGCTATTATAGACCCGCATAAACTCGGGCACTCATATGATTGATGTAAGATACGATAGTTTGTCTTTGTGTTAAAATTTTCTTTCTAAGTTCACTGGTAAAACATTTTTCAACATTCGAAGAAAAAACTTTTTTGCACATGACTATGTAAAACCCTTTTAGATCTTTATTTAGATTTAAGTTTTTTTTGCGGCTGTTTCAATGTCTTAAAAAACTATTGTGTTTCCATTTGTAGGGTCGAGTTCTTCCGAGCCCCTGGGAATACGTGCACCGCTCAGATTCTGAACTGGAAGATTCAGACAACGAAAGGGAACGAGAGGAAGAGCAATACCGTCAGAGAGAGGAAAAGATGAAACAACTCCAAAATGTCATTCCAGTTGTAGCCCTTGAACTGGACCAACTTACCGTTACTATTGACGAAGATACAAAGGAGAGCGTGCAATACGAGTTGATAATGCTTCAGATACTGATGAAAGCGAAAGTAGGGGAACTTGAGGCAAACTGTTTCTGCTAAAAGGCACACTTTTAGAGCCACATCTACCATTGACTGACAATCGTGAAATAACCTTTGAAAAGCGTTTGATACTGTGGACCGTCAAATATTGTTATACTTCCAGCTCGTCATCCACGTCCCTACATTAGAATGGTTTTTTAACTATAAAAGTTATTTCTATATGAAAATTGCTCACGTGACTCAGGAACAATTTGATATTTTGACCATGAACATTATAGTATTTCTTTGAAGGGAGGTCAATACCTGGGTTTTAGCAATTGCATGCTGAAAATAAATTCTGCTTGGATACGCAAAAACAATCATACTAATTTGCATAATTTGGATTTTGATTCATAATTTGTAAGCTGTTACCAAGTTTTGTAGTTATTTTAGAAAATATCTTATATTAAAAGGTTTATCAGAGAAAAGACCTCAAAAACGACTGGTTGGCTCTGCACTCTCTAAAATCTAGTTAGCTCTTAAAGGCGGCCATATTGGAGGGCAGCCTCCTGCCCTCTGTCATGGCTGCTTCATATTTCATCTTAAAATATCTTGGAAAATGTTAAAATGTTTAACCTTTGGAAACTCTCAAAAAGGACATTAAGACGAACAACCTTCTTGACTCGGAGCATAAGATTTTTAAAAGTTTTCCAGAAAATTATGGCAGCAAAACCAAATTATGCAAATGAATCCACAGTTGTTTGCATATCTCATCAAATCCGATCAAACATTATTTTCAGAATGCAGCTACTTAAAACCAGATAACAACAGCATTGTCTTTGAAGAAATCCTGGTCAATAGCAGAAGCAGTGTCAAAACATTAAACACCTTTTTAAAGAAGTGTTCCTGAGTCACGTGAACATGCAAAGCCTTATTTACCGACTCGGCTCACCACATCGAAAAAATACCGAGAGTATCATAACAAATATATAATGGTGATTTCATGGGGAACACATTTTTTCCCAAACCTCAAAAGGAGGTACGTTTTTTTCCAGAATCTAAAAGGCATGCGATATTAGTATGAAGAGGGCAGACAATGCTACTCGATATAGACCGCAAACAAGTCTCTTCCTTCTCCGGGAGATCGAAAATCCAAGCGCGTTCATCAAATGGAAGACTGGGAAGAGGAAATGGACGCGCGGACGAAAGCGAAATGGAATAGGGGTGTGTCAATTTCCTCTTCCCAGTCTCCCATTTGATGAATGCACTTGGACTTTCGGTCTCCCGGCGAAGGAAGAGATTGTTTGGCTGTCTATACTCGATAGAAACTAATCAAAAGTGCACGAGGTCAGTCAGAGGTCAATGGTAAGATTTCTACAAAGACAGCAAATGAAAGCTGTGAAATCCTTGGTATACGTGGAAACGGGAACTTATACAGAGGTGAGAAAAGTAGTGAAGAAGACGTTTGGGACGGATTGGATGGCAAAACAATGTTTCTCACCATACTGTAACCCAACATGGAAACAAATAAAACTCATGACAATGATGCAAATTTATTTTACCATTCTATATTTCTGTGTACCCTAATTACAATTAGCATATTAAGAATCTCATATTAGCAGACAAAACCTAATTAGAATGCTTTCTTTAGTCACAAGTAACAACCGCTTTCTTGCTTAATAAGAAACTCGATCACAAAAGGTTACAGGGCAGAAAATGCAAAAACTTCCAGTCATAAATAAAATCTGGTCATAGCTTAATATACTTTTTAAAGCATATTTCCATGGTTTTTCTCACTTTGTAAGCTTGAATCTTTTAACTATCTAAATAAAATTGTTTCTAAAAGTAAAAATAAGGATCCACACGAAGTGTAGATAAACTATAATTCAACAAAATACAGTTTATACAAATATTGCAAGTCAGTCAATTAATCTAATACGTTCTTCATCGTCTTTTACCACTCTGATATAATGATTTTTTTTGGTGTTCTGGTATTAGAGAGTTTGAGCATCGGGCGTTCTTGTTGTCACAGAGGCCAACCGGATCTAAATTATCAACAGATGTCGCGTACCTGAACACGTCATGCGGTCGTACTGATCATCACGGAGGCCTACAAGCTGCTTTGTGCCTCCGTGTTAGTCTGTCACAACAGCGAAGTTTTTTTTATCAAAGGAATGGCTTCAATGACCGAACAAATTGTCAATAAATCTTTCTAAGTAAATAATTTACT
This sequence comes from Zoanthus solanderi, assembly GCA_024336925.2. Lineage (NCBI taxonomy): Eukaryota > Metazoa > Cnidaria > Anthozoa > Zoantharia > Zoanthidae > Zoanthus > Zoanthus solanderi. The sequence goes on from JANCMA020441883.1 coordinate 15,428, forward strand.
TACATTTACTTTAACACTGATTTTTGCTTCAGGTTCTTGCTGTATGTTGAACTAATTTTACAATTTTAAAGTTTGTTTACGATTGTACTCTTCAGAGTTAGTTTTCGCGCTTTTTTACCCTGCGTGCGTTCGTCGTTGTAATACGCGCGTTGCTTAAGTTAAAAATTCGCGCCAAAAGCACCATTCTTGATCCAGTCAACTCACGGAAAATAAACCTCCGTCGTGAAGAAATGTTCCGGTGCTTATACTCTCTATTGTCCCCTCAGGACACCAATAAAGAGATATCAAACTGGCAAAAACAAGGTAATTTCACAATCATATATATATATATATAACATTTTTGAGTTCAATTCTAAGAAATGAGTAATGGTTTGAAAACTTACAGTACTTTGTGTCGAGGGTTAACTAGGTTAAAAAAGTACTCGTATCAGAGATTAACTGACTACCTGTGTGCTATTCATCATCAAAGTCAAAATTAGAACAAAAACCTAACAGCTATTATTTCTAAGATAATTACAAAAAAATCATTGAAAACTTTTTGACAAAACTAATGAAAGTCTGGAAGTTCAGGAATCACATACATAACCAGTATTTAAAATATCTTGAGAACGCTGAACATTTTTTTAACAACGTTAGCTGATGCTGTGAAGAAGTACTAAGCTAAATCCTAAGTTATGTAAGCCTAATGGCCCATGGAGCCAGCATTAATCTCCGGTATCTTTGGTTTTAAGCAGATGGAAGTCTTTACTTCCCCTAAAAGGGACTCTACCATCGCAGGTTAGTTCCCAGCAGATTCTATGTAGTACTCTATTTACCAACTTCAAAAGGATGGAAAGCTGAGTAAACCTTGGCAAAAAGAAGGTCACACAAAATGTTCAAATCTCGGCACAAAACATCAGAATTTTACACCATTTACAGCAATAATAATATTGGCAAAAATCATTTAACATAGTGAAATGGCTTAATCGTCCAATGCAATCAGTATAATTTGTCACAACTGAAACTGGCTCTAACAGTATTTCATAGATTGAAGGTCTTTTGACTCTGTTGTTGAATAATAGACAGGTAGTCAAAATGCTAGTTACTGTCATGCACAGCAGTCCTTCTCGAGTCAACTCACAATACCCGATGTATGGACAATGATGCACAGTAATAGCTATTGTTCCCAATCAAAGAATATCACCATGACGATGACGTCATGCCTGTAGTTTATGGCACAGCGTACCTTCTCATGTCAACTCACAATACCCGATGTATAGAACAACGATCCACTGTAATAACTATTGTTCCCAATCAAAGAATATCACCATGACGGTGATGTCATCCCTGTAGTTTCTTCTGTCGGGATGTGGCATATTCAATACCGTACTCACTGCAATGTCATCACTGCCCCCCAGGGCTTCTCGGATCAAGCAAGATGCTGCATTGTCCATTTTAAGAGTACATGGTTCATCATATGTTACAGAAATCTCCTGAAACAGAAACATGAAATAATCTTATAGTGAATTTTTGTTTATTTCAGATTAGGCCAAATACAAAATTGCATGATTTCACAAAATGTTCTTAATTCTATGAATTTTTTTCTGTATAATTGCAAAGAGTGGCATATTTTATGCTCAAATTAGGACTAGTTGACAATACAGTAATAAAAATATTTCAAAAAACTAAAATGTTTGCTTTTTCTATAACTACCAAGTATTTTTTTTAGTGTGACCAGAATTTCAGTTTTTTTGTTTGGCCTTTTTTTTTTTGAATCACCCTTTAGAGATAAAGTATCCAACTTCTTAAGAAGCTGAAGAAGATCACCCTTTAGAGATAAAGTATCCAACTTCTTAAGAAGCTGGAGAAGATCACCCTTTAGAGATAAAGTATCAAACTTCTTAAGAAGCTGAAGAAGATCACCCTTTAGAGATAAAGTATCCAACTTCTTAAGAAGCTGAAGAAGAAAGGTTAAAAGTAAAAACTGTTAAATAAACATAATCAGTCAAACCAGCACGTTTTATTAGTACTATTTTTAAATCACCAATTGAAAGGAACAAAATAATGTAATTGAGAAATATACAAGGTTGCCAAGACACCTTTGTTTAGCAAAATAATTAAAGATGAATAATAGTTTGTGAAGATGTGGAAGATGTAAGTGGAGAAGGAGAGCAAGAGTGTTGGTTTGGAGAGGGAAGATGCTTTGAGTCAAGCAAGATGGAGAGTGGGAGTTGGAGAGATTGCTGGTAGAGTGGGGTAAATCCGGCCACCCCAAACCCGTATCAAAATTGGATGATAATGATGAATAGTTTGTCAAGCATATGCCAAAATGTATTAAACAGAAAACTGAACAGACCTTTGTCCATGAGGAGTCCAAATGTTTGTTTAGTGATAACTTTTCTTTTCTAATTGAATATTAAAAACTTGTACAATCTAAAAAATCATTGTAGTAAATTACACACTGTAAAAACCCAAAGGTCAAAATTAAATATTAATTTTGGATTTTTTCTTTGTCACATTTTTATCGAGAGCTTTTGTTTTGCTGTGTGCCTAACTAAATTTCAGTTTTCAAAAAAAACATTTCGTTGATGTTGTGACTCAAATCCACCAATATAGTATCTATTTATATAATTATAATTTTGAAACAAAGTCATGAAACATTGTCCTCAAAAACTGTAAATATTTTGTGTCTTGTGACTTGCTGCCATGCCCATCTCTTACATGATCGTAGGACATACTGCAAAGTGGCTACAGTTCTTGTACACAGTTCAATGAATTTTCAAAAAATGACTTGACAGCTGCTTACAACACTTATGTCCAGAATCAACCGCAGCAACGAAAACTCCAAAATCCACGAAATTTACAAACACCACCACAAAAACCCCAAAAACTCTGAAATCTCCAAAATTAATTATTTTTAAGATTATTACTTAATATTTAACCATTATTATTTAAGTTTCAAGATTAGGTTGTTTTTGTTGTTTTAGTGTTGAAGTGATAAAATCATGTTATTTATTTAACCATTATTATTTAAGTTTCAAGATTATGTTGTTTTTGTTATTTTAGTGTTGAAGTGATAAAATCATGTCAGTTATTTATTTGACCATTATTATTTAAGTTTCAAGATTATGTTGTTTTCATTGTTTTAGTGTTGCAGTGATAAAATCGTGTTTTTCGTTACTGCAGTCGATTCTGGAAAATGAAAAACATAAAAGTTAATTGGCCCAAAACTCTATTTTATAAGGTGAAAAAAACATTCAACTCACTACTGTACCTTCTGTTTGGCTAATGCTCTTTTCTTGTTTACCTCGTGTTCATGCACAAAAAAAACTGCATCTTCATTTGACATGGCATCCCATAACCCATCAGTGGCAAGAATCAGAAACTTGTCACTGGAACGTAGCTGGTATGTCGCAACCTCAGGTTCAGCTGTTAAATATGGAGGTGTGGAATATTCCTTTAAACCTGCAAAACTTGTTTTCCCCATGCTACCAAAAACTTGGTTTTGAATCTTTTTGTCCCATTTAAATCTCATATCACCAAAAGCCCTAAGAGGTGTCAGAGATCCTAGTAACCGACCATTCCTGATAACAGACGGAGCCTCATCTGAGGGGTGCTGTTTATAAACTCGCTGCACTTCTCCTGGGTTACCTAGTAAGTCAATGAGACACAACATCTGAACATGCCTTCTTAACGTGTGAACAGATTTTGAACTACACAGCACAGCAAAACATCTGACAACAACATACAAGCGATAGAAATTGGAATTTTTAATCACGACTATACATTTGGCTAGTAATCATTTGAGTTTACTAGTCTGCCATAACTTTTACTAGTGCGTGGACTAGCGGACTATGCTAATTTGAAACCCTGCATGCAATGTGACTGGACATTTTTATATAGTTATTACCCTACAGCTACAGTAAATACAAAACAGGCAAGTCATAAAATCTATATAATATGCATAATTTTCATTTCAAAATATCTCAAACCAAAAAATCAAAGTCTTAAACTCTACAGAGCTCAATATTTGTTTTTTAATTTCCTACATAGTATTGCTTTAGCCTAGCTAGCTAAATCTTTACGAGCCAAGTGGCCCATGGAGCAAGTACTAGTGCTTATCTCGGGTTTCTATAGCAGACCAGGATATTTAGGCCAGGTGATGGTAAGATCATGATGAAACTGAAAAATGGTTTCCGATGGCAATATGAGCAGAATCAGTTTTTTAAATTTGTAAAAAATACAATAATGGCTATTGCAAAGTATTAACAAATTGAATATAACCAACAGAAGAGTGGAGTTCAGATAGCTATTTAAATATACCGAATAACTAATTTAAGCTATCCATTCCCAAAAGTATGTAATGACTTGTTTGCTTACTAAAAATATATTTATTATAAAAGTTCAGCCCTACTTTTTTATAGTCTCCTTTATAAAAAAAAATTAATATGCTCTCATGATCAAAATTTACAGAACCAAAAAGTAGTTTCCAACAGTTTCCCATGAATCTGATACACAGAACTGAAAACTGGTTTCTGAAAATTTCTGAAATCTCCCGGTCTGTATAGTGTTAGCAGATGAAAGTCTTGAACTCCCCCTGGACAGGACACTAATCCATTGCAGGTTAGCTCCCAGCAGATGCTGGTACTCATTTATCTACCCCGGAAGGATGGAAAGCTGAGTTAGCATAGACAGAAAAGAAGGTCGCATAATGTTCCAATTTCAGCAGAGTCAGGAAATGACTGGGGTCCTTGTAGTGAGTCGGAAGGCAGAGATCTTGTACCTACTGTGCCAACCATGTCCGCTTAGTTACTGCATTAGCCTTGCCAAAATGCGCTACTTTGTCACCAGCAGTCCTTATTGTGATTAATCTTTTTCTGCATGAAAGACTCACAAATTTTAAAAATAGCACTGCCTGATGGTGTTATCAAAAGATGTCCCAGATATGTATGAAATCTAATAATTTCTAAAAGGAAAAATTGAAAAGAAAAAATTAACGTTTTGATAATATTAAAACCAGAGACCTCTACAACACCAGTGTAGAGCTTTTACCAAAGGCACTTTGAAAGCATAGCTGTTAAGAGCTTGTCCATTTCAGTGGATATCGATCCTTCAAAGCCTCTTAAACACAAAACTGTCCTATAAAATGGCCTGTGCCAGGTGATCATCACCTTCAGTTGTCACTCAACTAACCACTGAGCATCACATTCATCTCACCTTTCTCTTTTATTCAATTTTTTTTTAGAATAACCATCATCAGTTTTCATCAGTTTTTATTTCAAAATCAAAAACGTATTAATTACAATTAAGCTAACCCGCAGGTAGCATTAGTGCTAGT
>JANCMA020441884.1:0-10897 GCA_024336925.2 Zoanthus solanderi
ACATCTAGTTCATCTTTGTTCACAGCCGCCTACTTTTCTGGAGTAACCGTTTACTTCAAAATATTCTGAAAGCCCTGTATGAGATTTGCTTCTTGCCCAACTAATTGTGCATATGAAGTACAAAGGTTTTTGCAGAAGATGAAAGGTTATAAACACCATCATTACAAAATAAAATATTCGAGTTTGACAGTTTTTTTTTGCTGCTAAAAAAGTAAAGTAGCTAAAAAGGCCAGACAGGTGTCTCGGGAGACTGGTGACGAATTTGGCTCTGATGACGTATGCAGTGGTAACAACTAGACGCGAACGCGGTTTGTTTCTTATTGAGTGCTTTGTTGAAAAGTAAGAAATGTCTGATAGTGAAAACATTCTATCGACGGTGTTCAAAAATTCTCCGAATTCCAGATTTTCCCAAAACCAAACATCAAACAATACTCTAAAATCCCAAACAAGCAATTTAGTATCCTTAATATCATCAGATAAAATGGAATATTAAGTTATCAAAATTAGGTAGTTCAAATACATTAATTTTGTCAAAGACTTGGGTTAAAACAACAAATACAAATCATTTTTAAAATGACTGAGGTGTGAGAGCGGAGTTATGGCACTACTGATTTGCTTCATAACAAACTTGTACTTAAAGCAATAAAATGGCAGCTATTTTGTTACAACTCATACTCAGACGTAGTACACTGTAAAAATATATTCCATAAAATAGTGAAGTGGAATGCTTTATTTATTTCAACAGCAATGCTCCCACATAGATAGAAAGAAAGTGCTACTCAAAATGAATGCTCTAAGACAAAACCCTTTGTCACTGCATAATGGGAATAAAACCTGCAACCCTCTGATTACCGGCCAGATGCTCCGCCCACTGAGTTACAGAGACTCACATGGGCAGCAGAGTCGCTGGTTAAGTGCTTGTCTGTTCTCACTGGACATAAGTCTCGCATCTGCTTGCTCTATATGTCCGATAGTCATATATTGCTACATGATTCTATTCCTCAAATGATTCAGTATGGAAGGTTGCAACTTGGAATAAAGCTAGAAAGAAAATGCTCCTAAAGGTAAATGCTCACACACGTTGCTCCAACATGATATATTCAAGTTCATTAAATGAAATTAGGTGCTGCACCCTGCACTGTAGCATTGTGTTTCTTCAACCATCATATTCGTAAAGACTAAAGGCCGGCACACACGAGGGAGCTTGCTCCTGCAACACGCTCCCGCAACATGCTCCCCGAACAAAGCTCCCTCGTCTGTACCAACGATTTCATGCGAAAAAATTGTCGCGCAACAAAATTTTTGCTCCTGGGTTTTGCTTCATTGAATCAAACTGGTTAAATATAAGGGAGCAAGCTCCAGGAGCAAATCTGTTGCGGGAGCGTGTTGCAGGAGCAAGCTCCCTCGTGTGTATCGGCCTTAAGAGGCTGACGTTTTGAACGTCAACCCATCTTTAGAGCTTGATCAAGCTTTCCTGTAAATTATTTTTTTAGTGCAATCGTTGAAAACTTGAAACGAATCGAACGATAATCATTTCACATCATTACGAAAAGTATTGTTGCGAAAGCCTTTATGTTTATTAGAAAGTTGATTTTTTGTTGTTACTGTTTGTTACGTAATTTAGCAAGCCACAGTGTGATACTTTACCTGTTCAGCACAACTCAGTTTATGATATACAGCCGACTTTAAATCCAACTAGTAAGCTATCACAGCGCCGGATCCAGAATTTTTTAGAAAAGGGGGATAGCCCGCAGTGGAAGAGTGTGTCAAATTAAACGTACATTTTTGGAGAAAGGCGCAAAACAAATAACATACCTTTTCCTCGCTTGATCCGGCCCTGAATAAAAAACAAAAACAAATAAACAAACAAAAAAACAAAAACAAAAACAAAAACGAAACGCGTACGATCGAAACCTCAGCTTTCTTCAAACCGGAATTGAACACTACTTTTGCAATTTGTGTTGTGTCTGATCTATTGCTACCTAAAGATGTAATATAATTTTTTCTCCCTTGATATAAAGTGGGAGAAGTTTTCCCCGAATATATTCCTCCCAGACGCCCTGACTCTCGCATATCATTTAAGAACCCTTCCGCAAGATTTGTGCAGGTAAGTTCCTGTTTTTTCCAAATTTCTTAACATAAAACTAATATTTGAAGATCCCTGACCGAACAAAATGTTCAATGAATCTTAAATTCCACCTTGAACGGTCCTGAGTTCGACCCTTTTGAAACTCCTTTCTTTTCTTGATTTATCTATTGCCATTATGACGTTGTACGGAAAGAGCGTGGGGTAAATAGCTTGATAACTAACGGGGGGAGGGTACGTCGCTTCCGGAGTTTTCTGCCATTATTGCTATCTTTGCGTGCCAAGGCATAACGAAGCTTAAATGACATTTTATTTCTTTTATTTAAAAACAGAAAAAATGCGAGAAAAGCCATACTTTCCCAGACTTTGAACAAAAGCTAAGAATGTGGTTCTGTAGAAACTTTCTGTCAACTTTCGTCTCAGTTGATTTTGAACGATAAGTGGTTTCTATTCGATATTAATTTTCTGCCAAATGATGTCATAAAATACTTGTTTTGTTCCAAGTAGCTGATCTTCAGTTAATGCAACAGAATTATTTGAAAATGTAATAATTGAATTCTTAATGGAATTATATATAGTGAAGAGATATCTTCCTATTTATTGCCTATCACAATTTTGCTTTATATAAATATTATTTTTATTCATGGCTATCTAGTGATATATAACACCAAACAAGGCAAGATATTCTATATAACAGAATATCAAGATATAATAACTAGTAGTATCTATCGCTAAGTGCCAACGAGCAAGACAAAAACTTGAGGACGACCGAGAAAAGCTGTGCAAGCATCAGGCGCTCTCATTGGCTCTAATCCTAATTAAACAAATCGTGCTGTGATTTGCTGATATAGAAATAATTGAAAAAATCGATTCGCTTCTATGATTGGGTTCATGAAGAAGGGCTGTTAAATGAAGCCGAAACCAGTTGTTGAATTGGACACAGTTTAGGTTTCCTGCTGATGAACTGTAACTGTTTTGCTATTTATTTACAGCAGAATATATAGCTTATGTTTGTTCAGATATCAACTGTTTACTCAAGTTACGCTGAAATGGAGTTTTTTTCTAACTGGAGCAAGTACCCGTGTACACTGCTTTACAAGATGCCGCCTCGCCATCCTCGCCTCTTGGCTCGGCTGGCTCGTTGGCAAGTAATCTACAGAAATATATTTTAAAAATAAATGGAAAAGCTTTTGTTCTGCATTTCAAGAATTCAAACAAAATTCTGTTTTACTAGATTTTCTATACGGACACAGAAAACAGAACGCACAAATTTAAGGTTGCGGGGCCGTTGGACACGGTGAATGTCGATACATATAAGGAACATCGCTGGGCTGCGGAAGATTATGACACCTTTCAACCGCTCCTGCTAAACAACAAGCCTTATTTCTATGCAACAGGACATAAAAACGTTACTGACGTCATCATATCTATACCAGGTTAGCTCAAAACGAGTTAATCGGGTTCTGAATTCAAAACTGAAAACATCAGAGCTTGCCGCTTTTTTCGCATAAACTGACTACTCTGAAAACCACCTTTTTCCAAATTCTAAATTTTCTCGAGTGTAACTTTGTTAAAATTCGTATCATTTTTATTCTTTGCTTGATACTCTTTATAGTAGACATTTAATTTGAGAACCACATATTCCAGTACACTCTTTTTGAAAAAATATCTTTTTGTAGTTTTTGCGTTGCGCCTTGGTGTTGAAAATGGTGAGAGTTTATTACTTACTTTTACCTCAATTATAACGTAGTATGGTGCAAAACATTTTATCTCTATAGTACTTTCGGAAAAATAAATTTTAACTTGAAGTCAGTATTTCAGTATTGATTTTTTTTTTTTTTTGGTTTTTTTTTTGAAGTGGTGGCGATTTCAGCAGCTTTGTAGCGCCGTGTTGCATGCAGTTAAAGTAGCTTGGAACATTTTTTGTTTTGAAGTCAGAATCCGTGCGATTTCATTGGCTACGCAAAGAGCGTTGTTGAACATCACACTAGCTGACTGATTGGTTTGTTTTTTTGCGAGTTTATGTGCATGATAGCATGTTTTCCACCTTCGACGTTGTTTTTCATTCAGTTATCAATACGATTTTTTAATGTAAACTTTAAAATTAAATTGTAGCCTTCGCCTTTGAGCACAGGAAAAAATATTAACATTATTTCATAATTAGCAGAATGGTCATTAATACTTCAGTCACTTCGAACTTACTGCCAGTGCATTAACGTGAGTTCACACAAGCTACTTTTGGATATTTTGTCATTGTTATTTCATAGTCTTTCTGAGTGTTTTTATTCTAATGTTTTATCATAGTTGATATTTTTACTACCATTACCGTTAACATTACACACACTCACCATCACACTCCACCATTACCGTTGTTTAACTCTTACTTTTTCCGCCTCACGGGCTGAGGACTCGTCGCTCATTCCTTCTTGAGAAATGATTCTCATCTCATCATATTCCAGTAGGAATTAATTCTTGCTATTACGTTGATGCGCAAGCATTCTCTTTTTCTTGATTTTGCTTTCCACTTGGTTGTTTAAGATTTAAACAAAATAAAGTTCTAAGGTTCATGTTAGAGATTTTTTATTTTGTAATATATAATTACTTGTTCAACAATACTTTGTGAAGAATAATATTGATAACTAGTTAATGTAATCTTTAAATACAAAACTGATTGAAAAGACGACTCTTAATTCTGCTTAACCACTTAACTATACTAGTAGAGTTTCTATCTCTAACCACTTACCTATCTAAACAACAATCATTATTTAAACACAAGTATGTATCTTTGATGTAAGATTGGGTTTGTTTGAGATTATTTAGGAATAGTAAGACATGAATTTGCTGTAGTGGTAGCTCGTTGAAACCTATTTCTATTGCTGATTAAACATTTTTTTAAAATATTTCTTCAGTCATCCGGGCATTTTTATCGGAATAGCAGCAAACATCTAAAACAGTACGTTTTTTAAACTAAATTGAATGGCAGTTAACATTTTACTGAAAATTTGCGGCCGTTAGGCGTGAAGCTAGAGTAATCTAGAAAAATAGCGAATTTGTTCCGAAATGTGTTCTTATTCTATAATAGTTTTTTAATTTTCCATTTCCCTTTTCTAAACTGCTAGTTGTCATTATCTTATGGGTATCGTCCAATTATAATAAAATGATATCTATAAGAAAAACGATATATAAAATAACGTTTGAAAAAATCATTATTTTTGCAATAAATTTGGCTGTCTTGGCTAATTTGATTTTCAGCTTTCAAAATCTCTTTTGCTATTTTGCGTTTCGTATAGATCAGTTACTTATAATAGAACTACCAGCATAACTCGATGTTAAAAAGCAACAATTTAAAGTTTTTCCTGCAAGATAATGTCCTTTTTAAAATTTTAGTTGGTTAAATTGGGTATCCAAAGAGTATATACACTGCCGGCCACAATAATAATACTATCAAACAATTAATATTACTACTATAATTACTATTCTTGCTATACTACTACTACTACTACTACTACTACTGCCAAGTTTTATATATATACATATATTTCGTTTTTTTTTCTTACTTTATATACATATGTACGTATAACTTCGTTTTGTTACAGTTAGCTTTTGCAATATCTGTAAAAAGATCATGCAAATAAAGCTCATTGTTTACTGTTACTGTTACTACTACTACTACTACTATTACTACTACTACTACTATTACTACCACTACTACTACTACTACTACTACTACTGCTACTACTACTACTACTACTACTATTACTACTACTACTACTACTATTACTACTGCTACTACTACTACTATTACTACTACTACTACTACTGCTACTGCTGCTACTACTACTACTACTATTACTGCTATTACTACTATTACTAAAACAACTACTACTATTATTATTACTAATAATATTACCGCTACTACTACTGCTTTGTTAGTTAACCAAAGTGTTGCTGTTCACTCGTGGACACAATCAGTCGTTGATCGGATTCTTTAATACGGAGACAACAAGTAGTTACATGCTCTTTGAAAAAAATTTGGTACAATTTTATCATGTCAAACGCTTAGTTAAATGTTAGTGGAAGTATTCATCAAGCTGATTTTTGTTTTAGCGACGTATCTAGAGGAAGACAATGTGCTTTTATGAGTCTTAAGCTCAGTTAATTATGTGGAAACTTTAAAGTCGTGTTTAGCAACGCCAATTGAAGACCCAAGCAATAGATCAGTCGCCTTCGACGACCAATACAAACTATGCATGATTTAGATACATTGTCGCTGACTTATTATTTACCGCATCAATTACGATGCTTTGCGACAACAGCTGATCCAAGCACGCCAAACCAAAATTCGTTCAAAAAAGTTAGAGAATTGTTTTGAAATGTGAAGTAAATACATAATATCTTCTCGTTTTATTTAGATTTTCATGGCATTTCATATTATGTTTCGTTTATTTGTACTATGTAATTACAACAAAATGTATGGAAGCCTACGTACGTTTTAAAATGACCCTGAAAAGTAGCTTAGATATGATAGATATATTATTTACTTCAAGCGCTTCATGACATTTTCATGAAAATTTATTTACAGTGTCAGTAACATGTATAGAAAAATCAGGACTTTAATAACTCTTTCAATGATATTTATCTACTAAAGCGATTATTAATCTGTTAAAAAGGTTCATCTGCATACAAATTTCATTTAAATTTATTTACAGTAAAATGTATTGAAAAATATGGATTTAAAATTTTTTTCGGCCACCGCCTCAGACAAGTTTTAAATTACATTTTCAAATTTCGAATATTAAAGCAGTATTAATTAGTACAATGGTCAATGCCCTATTTCAGATGCCTTTTTCTCACTGTCTCATGCTCACTTAATTCTATTTGATTGTTGAAGATGTCGACAAAAAATTGTCCTTACCGTAACAAACCAAAAAAATTATATATTAAGTAAATTCCGCTGAACAAAGCTAAAAATTCTTGCATTATGCGTCAGCACTTCCTTCTTTGTAAGAACTTCTTGTATATAATTTAAACAAAGGTTTGACAATGAACAATGAGTTTACTACTAAGGACAATGAAAACAGTACAAGCAACGATAATAATAACGGTGAAAACAACAAAGACTGCTATAATGTTAGTAACAATGACCGTAGTTATAGTCTTGAGATTTACCACTTTGTAAATTGCAGAAGGCACAAAGTTTCCTGTGATAAAGTACCCAGATATTGACAAACAGCCTCCCAAGTATATAGAAGTGATGGCAACTGCAGATGAAACAGTAGTAAGGTACCACGGAAAGAAAGAAGTTGCACGATACACTCTCACCCTCATGAACGTTGTAAGAGTTGTTTCCATTGTGAATACGTTACTGTTACTACATTTGTCGTTTCTATTTTTGATGATAGAAATTACAAAATAAAATTCTAAAAGTTTTTTAGTTTAGCATCTTTTTTGTGTTTCCCCCGATAGGTGTCACTGCTTTTTCGTCACAGATCCATTGGAGTAAACATCTACTTTGTTGTTGTACGACTGTCTATACTACAAAAGAACCCGGTAAGAAGAGATTTCAAAGATAACGAACACTGACCATTTCTGTTGCAACTGTTATTATTATGGTTATCGCTATTGCTTCTACTTCTACTGTAGTTTATAACAATTGTCAATATCTGACATTATTTCAATACTTCTTTGAAACAAACAACATGTAATCAAGCGAAACGCGGTCCTTATTTAAAGTTAAAGCGATGCTATTACTGACTCGTTCCAGTCGTCTCTCTCTGTCTCTCTTCGCGTTACGCGACGACGACTGGGGACGAGTAAGATGCTATTATACTCAAGTAATTGTTATAAGCGTTCAACATGGATTTGTAAAGTAGTTTGTAACCTTACCCATCTTCAGAGATAATTACTTTGTTTCTGCGCTTTGGCCTCTTTAAAGTTTTTCTGTAAATTTGAGTAAGGATTTTATTTCGAATGGCCTTTTTTATTAAAAAGGTCTCAAGGGATGTGAGAGGGTCATGGAAGCAACAAAAATTCATTTTTAAATAATCTCGAAAGACAATTAACTTTTAAGCAATTGGACCTGTCACTGACTCTCAGGTTGTTATCAAAATGTCACGGTCTTTCCAGTAACAAAAATCGTGAGGCAATGTGAGAAATATGATACACTTAATGACTGCCCTCATGAATCGAGGAAAACAAAACAGATGTTTCCCGAGAGAGCAGTCGTTAAGTGTTTTGTTGTTTTGCATAAACAAAATAAACCACAATCATTAAATTTTCCCGCTTTCGAACGTGACGCGCGACAGCAATGGTCACCGGTTTGTCAACAGTTTTCGAGATGTTTACTAACCGGATACATTTGATTTGTTCTCATTCACGTGACCTCGATTTAGCCAATGCGAGCGCGCATTCAAGTCGAAAACGCACTAACAAATTTAATTGCTTTTAATTTGTTTGCTGTTTTGAATTTTATCAAACTGGACTTATTAACAGCTTTGGTTTACAGCAAAGTTGCACTTAAAGCTACAAATTATGTTTTTCTATATATTCTGACAAGTTATTTCAAATAGAACTTCTACGTTGTATTTCAGTCAGTAATAAAAATCACAAGACAACCAATGAAAAGTCTTACCACAGTTTGTCGATGGGGACACAGTGTGCGAAGGGGTCAGGATAAAACACATCAGGCGTTTTATGACCAAACTGTTTTCTTGACCAGGTAGTACTTTTTAATAAATCATGGTTATTTGTTTAAATATGTAGCAACATCAAATAAAAAATTACTGCCATTGCAGAAATTACTTGACCAAGACCAGAAATATGATGATTTTGATGATTATTATGACCAAGATGATGGTAAATGATGATTGTAATGATGATGGCCATGATGATGATTGTAATGATGATGGCCATGATGATGATGATGATGGCCATGATGATGATGATGATGATGGCCATGATGATGATGATGATGATGGCCATGATGATGATGGCCATGATGATGATGGCCATGATGATGATGATGATGATGATGATGGCCATGATGATGATGGCCGTGATGATGATGGCCGTGATGATGATGATGGCCATGATTATGATGGCCATGATGATGATGATGACCGTGATGATGATGGCCGTGATGATGATGATGGCCATGATGATGATGGCCGTGATGATGATGGCCATAATGATGATGGCCATGATTATGATTGCCATGATGATGATGATGATGGCCGTGATGATGATGATGATGATGATGATGGCCATGATGATGATGATAATAGCCTTGATGATGATAATGGCCATGATGATGATGATGGCAATGATAAGGATCATGACAATAAATATCAGTGATGATGTTGTATGGTGATGATGATGAAGATGATAATGGCCGTAATGTGACGTTGTTAATGATAATGATGGCTGGTTAATTATGGTTTCAGATTTTTTTGTCTTCTTGTTATTTAAGTGCTAGCTCAAAAATAAGTTAAAAATATAAAGATAAGTTTAAGTAGACATAGCCTGCGTTGCTGGCGGTCTTGTGAGAAAAGAATGGGGAGAAGTTACTGGGGTGGGTGGGGTGGAGGGGGAAGGATAAAGACCGCCTGCCTGAAAACTAAGCTTTTTGCATTCTCCATCCGCCAGTGGCGAAAAAGGCCGAAACAGCTGTCCATGGCTGCTAGCAATCAGACTCACTAATTTTTATGGTAGTTTTAAAGGGTAAAACCTGCTACCAGCATGGCCATAGCAGGGCTGTAGCCAGACTTCCAAAACAGAGGAGGCAAAATGGGGCATTTAGGTAGTTTGTCATGTGTCCTAAAAGGTAGAAACAGAATCATTCTGGCTATAATATTGCACCTATGTATATAAGGATTTCAGATGTGATATATAGCTATAAGATATTACCCAGTCTGTATGCAGGTACAGAGCATTTAAAGATTGTTTTTTTTGTTTTTTTACCAAAGAATGACATAGTGTCCAAATATTAAAGTGATATGTGATATCATGACTACACATGATTAACACATTGTCAATTTGGGCTAGATCTGAGGAGGCAGCTGCCTCCTCTGCTTCAGCCTGGCTACGGGCCTGCATAGTGTCCAATATAGTTGCTTCAAGTTAGCTACTAGCACGTTCGTGCTATCTGTACTTGAGTTCGCCTTTACAGCCACATTTCACAAGTATTGCGCTTTTACCATTTCGTATTGGTCAGTTACATTCTGGTGAATTTATTTTTTTAAGGCGGCAGGAAGCAAAATACTAAGTTTTCGGGCAGGCGGTCTTTTTCTCCCTCTCCCCAATTTTTGATCCTAACAACAAGACCGCCAGCTATGCAGGCTAATGAGACATATTTTTTTGTTTTGTTTTAGGAAATCATTTGGGCCGTCAGGTAAGTTGTAAATATAAACAATTTGCTCAATTATAAAATATTATTAGACATTTTGACAAATTTTATGGCATATATCATTAAATATTTAAAGGGCTCCAAATGTTATAGTATTATTCGAAAAGTTTTCTTCTTTCAAATTCAAGAATTAGTTAAGTGAAAAAAGTTCCAACAAAATGAATTAATTCTTGCTACGGATTAGCAGTATGGATTAGCAGTAAAGAATCAGTTACTCTTCGGGGATCTCCGTTTCTATGTCTGAGAGGCTTGTAATGTTAAAAAAGAACTCCCTTGAAAATTAGGTATCATGAGTTAGCATTGAAAGCTTGCTATCAGAAGATTAAAATTGATACTTTAATATTATAATACTTTAATATTTTTAATTTAGTGATTTGAATTTTCTGGGCTAGAATATTTTTTCATTT
>JANCMA020441987.1:0-10897 GCA_024336925.2 Zoanthus solanderi
ATTCACTTTTAAATCATTCAATTTTTCACCAGAGAATGACATATAAATAAATAAATACTACCAATAAAATAAAAGTTTAGCTAACTTTTAAAGTACTATATATTATAGGATAATAAATGCAGTATAAATCAACAATATTATAATTAGCTAATGTAGTACATGAGTTTATATGAAAACTGCACTTTTTAACATGTATTACTCAGTACAGTTATAACATAATTTAACTCTATTAAATAAAAGTAACATACATACTGTCAGTACTAATAAAAACAACACATTGTCTTTTCAAATACTCTATCTGCATATTGTAATTTACAGCAGCTACATTTTTACAAATTTATAAAATATTATTAACAACTTTCATTATATTATAATTATATTATATTTATCAAAAAGCACACATAACATAATTATTATCATTAACAGCTTTTTGTAAAGTTTAACAGACTCTAAATACAGCAGTACTAACATCTGTGTAGTTTCAACATTAGACCAGTAAGCTGGTAAACAATGTTAAAAGGTTCCCAAGGCTTTTTGTCTGTGTTAATTATAATGAACAAGTTCAGTTACATGTAAAATTTGTTGGTCTGTTAGAAAGATTGGAAGTTAGCAAAAGAGCAGTTGGACAACCTAAGAAAATATGGATTAATATTATGTAAGGGAGCAGAGAAGGGAAGAGTCATCAACTGTCCAACCATGTAAATAACACATAAGACTATGAGATTAGATCATTAGTAACGTGGAAGAACATGAAACATATTTAAATGTTTGTAATTATTATTAAATAATTAATCTATTTCTGATAGCCTTAATGAATTGAATGTGAAGTTGATTAGTTAAGGGTTGGTTACTGGATGTGAGTGGTTTGTTTACAAATACACCCACGAGAAAAGTGAACGAGAAATTTGAATAATGCACGATGCGAAGCGAAGCAGAGTGCATTAAGAACAATTTCGGACTCGAACAGTAATTGATGTGTTTTCACACGTCGTCATCCCCGATTTCATACTGACCAAAAATAGCCACCTTGAAGTGATCTCGTCTACAAAAGTCAGGAATCTGTATATTTTCGCTCCCAAGTGTTCGCCACCATAAAACAAACCAAATTTAATCATTGTAAACCCAGTATTCAGTAAATCTGGCACAGGGTTAAATACCACTTTAAAAAATCAAACAGAAAAACTGATCAAACATGTCGCAAACTGTTTCACAAGAAACCCAAACTTCAAACTTGTCTAATAAAAAAAGGTGGAAAATTGCTGGACGTGCACCAAAAAGCCCGCCAAATTAAATAACTTGAGTGTATACTCTGATAAATGACAACTTTCGCTAGTTTACAAGCTCAGTAAAAATCATTTTGATTCATATATTCAATGGTTTGAGTTTATTGAAGACTCGGCCATGGTTAAATCAAAAAAACAAATGAAGGTTAACGTTTATAACTGCACGGTCATGCCGGTAGCGCTCGTTGAAGATTATGTTGGAGTCTTAGCCGGATAAAGCACAAAAGAAAACAAACAATTTTCAATGAAAATCAATCAAAATTTTGTTTTCAGAATGGACAAGGAAATTTAGCAGGAGTTGCAAGAAAAACTAAAGATGAGAGAAACGGCAAAATTAAACTTTGAGTCTAAATCAGTAAATGACAACTGTACTTAAAAGAGTCAAGATTAGTTTCTATTTTGGTCAGTTGATCTGAATTTCAAGGTGAAACTTCACATAATTTTCGTTTTATATGTTTTATGTCTATTTATTAAAAAGGCTTCCTCCATTTTTGGACTGGAGATAATATTTTCAAACAAGACTTTTTTCCTATCTTTAGCCCGCTTTTCAATTGTATTTCGATCAAGACAAGTTGGGCAGTTCGGAATTTATTTTTCCCAGTTTTGTTTTACATGTAACCAACTGAAAAGCAGCAAGTCATGGGTTAAATTGATACTACAGCTCCGCGCATTTCGTAAGTTAAGTTTTCGTGTTTAAACCGTAAAAACAAATCTAACTACAGCAATGCCTGAAAGTTAAATATAAGCAACAAGTTTCAGCTGAACGTGATCACTAGAGTTTTGAACGAGATGTCAATTGTTGGAACAAACAGGGTCCGTAATTTATTATTATTGTCTTATTATCTTAGCTTACTAAACTACAATGACAACTGGCAATACTAATGGAACAACGTAAACATTTTTGCGGTTTCATAATTAGTAAAGAAGCTTTTAAAATTAATACTCATGTTCCGAATCACCTTTGGGATGTCTGTTACAACTAAAAGTAGTTATTCTCGGAAGACACAGTGCGTGCAGAATGTACTGCAATTTTTTGTTGGCAAGTTACAACAAGTATAATTTTTTGTCGAAACTGATTTTGAAGCAAAGATTCGAGCATTATGAAATTTACATTTTTAATCAACTCAACGAACGCGTTAGCTCAGACCGGACATTGAAGTGCTATTAGCTTTGGTAGAGAACACGTCAATGTTCACGACTTAAATGATTGCAAGTATCTTTGTAGTTTACTATCGGAAACTATTTTCAAATACATCCAAATTTTGGTCTTGAAATTGTTTACAGTCGGTAATAATTACGAATGCACGAACGAAATAAAACTTTACGTGTCCGTGCACACATGTTGCAACATATTTGAAAAAGTTATGCGAATAAAAACAGAGCCGGCTAAACCATTCTCCTTCACTTCTCAGATTTTGCTTTTAACGTAATTTAACAGGAAAACATTATTTTAGTTAATTACAACAAAGTACTTGTGTCAGTGTAGGCCAATGTAAGTGCAGTGCTGCACTTTAAAGCATTTTTAATCTTAACAGCTAAAAGTTTGTCAAATACAAAGATGACCGAGAAAACAAAAAAAAAAAAAAAAAAAGCAGAGAAACTTTCTCCGCATATGCGTTGCATTTTCACCGCAAAATTTTACATTTTAATTAAGAACATATAGTAAACTTTCTCATAATAAAACAAAAGATAAGCCATATTTTTGCCGAAAACACGATGCTGCGCAATCGCAACGCAAATACGGCATCTTCATCGAATCTACGCGTTTTTTTTCTTTTTTTTATACGGCGTCTTCGTCGATCTACGCGTTTCTCGGTTGCATTTCTTTTGAGCAGTAATGTCATGTGATCATTTTTGACCAATTGCAGGCGCAGATTTTTTACAGTGAACGAAGGTTGCTTATTAAAACTGGTTAAAATACACAACCAAAATAATAATAATATTATAAATTAAAGAAATTTGTCACTCTCATTTATAAACTTAATGAAACTGCACCATCAAAGTTTGGTTAATTCTGTTAGTAATTGTAATAGTGTGCAGATATTCAATAAAACAGTGCATACCTTCCATCTGCCCTTGTCGAGCTTTTTGTCTCCTGGCTTCATCGGAATCTTTATGAAGCATGTTACTGAAAATAAATTGTAAAGCAGTACTAGTTTAATGCAGCTCATTTTTATAGAGAACCAATTTGTAAAGAACAGATATCTTTGAATGGCATTAATTTATTTTAAACAATTAATTTACTGGTCTTTTTCAAAACGTACAACTTTTGTGGTACATTGCCATGGGTACTTATAACCTTAAGAATGGCTGCCTGTCAAAATCGAGAATCGTCCGTCAACGACCAGTTTGGTGAATTGCTCATATTTTGCCCAAAGATACCCTTTAGTGAACTATTTTCAAAAAACATATTTACAAGTTCCAGCGAATTTTAATTTTTAAAAAATTTGCGAAAATGTGAAAACGCGATAAATGTTTGTTTTTTCTGTCTGACAAATTGTTCAAAATTTACTACGAGAACCAAGCAACGGTGGAGTCTTAAAATTAATTCAATCGACACCTACCTTAGTACGACTAAAGAACAAACATTCTTATCCATTGCTAATTGGGTATTTTTTTCATACATGCTGAAATTGTGATTTTCTAAGCTCTCTAAAGAACATCCTCAAAGGCCGCATAAGATGGCGGCTGAAAATGGGTGATGTTTAACACATTAAAAATGAATCTGGTACCTCACTTTTAAACTCTGTTACTCCATATTCTTAAAATATTGCTTTTGTTCATTTTCTGTGTAAAGTTTGATGCTCGAACTCGAAATGCCTTCCTAACTATTTGTTACCTGAGCGAGGAAAATGGCGCAAAATTTGTAAACAAACAATGAGCTAGTTGTTTTAGGAAATTGTAAAATAATTGTCATCTTGAGAATTCTAGGTTGGTAGCTCGGAAAATATCCTGTAACATTCAAATCATGCATTCGGAGTTGCCTAGAAGCTAAAATAAGGTAACATTTGGGCCAAAGCTGCATTTGTTACACTGACATACATCGAACAAATAATTAAACTCGTTGAAGTCAGCATGCCGATGTCTCAACAAACACAGACCGCACAATACTAGGCGCTTTATAAAATAGTTTGCAGTTGAGAAATCAAAGACTGCCGGAATAAAAATGCTGCATTAACGGGTGCTGCGTCTTTCATTCTTCTTCATCAATTTTTTTTTCAGCGTCAAAAATTTATTTCCATATTCTCGACGGTGATATAAATTTAAAATAACCCATGGTTTTCATAAGCCCGGTTTTACGTTATCCTGCCACGTAATTACTAGGCCTGTCACGGGTTCCGCTTCTTATTATTAAATTATAGATTAAAAGGAAATAATATAGTTAAGGCCACTCTCTACCCTAAGACCATTTTTTCGCTACTTTTAGTGATATTTTTGATGATAGCTCCGTTATTATTTTGAAATGTGAGAAAAGCGATAATCACATCACACAGTGAATGAAAAGGAAGCCTCTTGAATATTTTGAAAATTTTTGGATGACATTTGAGGGAGGAGATAGATTTTGTAAATGTTACAAGTTTTTAAAGTAAAATTTGAGTTTGAGGGAGTTTTTAGTGAAGTTTGAAAATTAATTTTGGATTTAATATTTGATAGAAGGCCGCCAAACCGTCCCCTAACCAAAGTTACTCTTTCGCATGGTCTGGAGGGACGGTTTGGCGATTGCCCTCAAAATTCAAATATAGTACTTCTTTCAACCCCTTCACTATCCACCAAAATTTAGGGTAGAGAGTGGCCTTATCTCTCTGGCTTGTTCAGTACAGGTATCATTTCTTGTCGTTTTATAGCTCTTTGTAGATATATAACATTACTTGGTAAAGTAACCCTTTGTGGGCAATCTTCCGATTATCCTGTTCAGCTGGATTGCGTGACTCTCAAGGAATGCACAAAGGATGTGGCTGGACATCTATCTGGTTTAGGGCTGAGTGCCGATGAGGGCTTAGAAATATTATCAAGGCGGCGGGATGACAAGACTTTTCTTAGTTCTGATACTGGAATCCGGATTTCTACCCGCAACGGCTGTTGGTGTCCAAAAACATAGAACCTGTAACTCAAGGATGAGTAGGAAAAGGCCAGTGACTAGTCCGGTCTGTTAGCGAAATGATCGTGCACTTTTGAGTAAAAGCACCAAATTTGGTACAGATGTTCCTCGGGTCATACTAAACAAATTCAGAAGGGGTGCCAAATATTTTGACTAAGGGGGAGGGCATGACGCCTCATATTTTTTGCTTTGTTTTTGTGGGGATGGGGGGTGGAAATTCACGTTAATCAAAATAATTAATAGTGAAATTGAAAAATATCATGTAAGGTGAGTTTGGAAAATCTTAACAAACTAATTGGCTTAATTTTATTTATCTCTATACGTAGAGCTCGCATTTGAGGCAACAAAATTATTAGACGGGGAGGGGGGTGGACGGGGGACATTGTGTTTGATTCAAAACACATGTCAAGAATTTGAGTTTTGGCAGTCCCCAGAACAGTTGCAGAGTTCCGTGCACGGAAGGTTAGCTTTAGAACACTTGCAACGTAAGGTGTCACATTCCTTCTTGCATCCACATCTCAAGAGTTCTGAACAAGCTTTTGATGCTTCGGGAATTTCAATCCAAAGAGGCCGCCAGTGACCGTCGTTTATCTGCCAACCAAACTCTTGTGGATCGGGAACCATCTGTTGTGCATCATGGGACAACCAGATACCTGCTTGGTAAATTGCTCGGTTGGTGTGATGTAGAAGTGAATCCTGATATTAAAAAAGAAACAATGAAATATATTTCTGTTGATCAAATTGAAAAAAACTTTTGTACTATTAATTTATATTACCGTTGTGGGCGGAATGTCTCCAGCGTTCTAGCTTTCTTGGTAAACAACTCTCTTCTGGCTGTGTTTACACTTGCCGCGGAACTGTTTTTGCCGTAAAGAATAACCACAAATCTTTCAACAACTTTAAACGCTGCGGAGTCGATTGCCATGTTTTTGAACTTGTTACTAGAGACATCCTGGAAAGTCTGAGATAACTCGGGATACGCATTCCATGCTTCCAAAGCCCTTTTCTTTCCTCTGCCTTGGAATGAAGATGTTGTGTCGCATCCTGAAAATGCATGGAACATTGGTAATGCCCTTGCCTTGCTCTCCCCCAGACTTTCATGGATAGCATGAAACGACAAGTATTGAAAATTCTTTCCCATACTAAATGCTATCCAAATATGTACATCAGGCTCGATTTCTTGTATTTTTGCTGAGGTCCGAGACGGCAATAACAATCACAGTGCGGATCATTACAGTTTTTGCGCCTCTCTTCACTGCATCTCAAACATGGACAAGTAGTCGGCTCAGCACAAAATATACATTCGCCAGCATTCTTTTCAACCAACTTTTCAACCTCACGTCACTCTCGTCATTTCGACGTTGTCTCTTCAGCTGCTCTCGGTTCAACTTTGATGTTGCAAATTTGAGATGGCATGACTTGTGCCAGACCACTTTGTTTTGGCAATGTTCATCCACAGAGATGTCAAGTGAGAACTTCAGCTCTACTGGAAGAGCATCCAACTTCCGAAATTCACCAACATTATCAAGGAAGGCCCGATAAACTGCTTTACATGTTCCATCTTGAAGACTTTTGAGAGAGTGGACATTTAAGAATATCTGATGAATCCTCTTGGAAAATGATACATAATTCCAAGATTACAGACTGCAAGAGTTGAAGAGTTTATGTTATGGTCGTCGGTAAATTATCACATGCAGTCTATTATTTTAATATCATATATTTGAAAAGTCGAATGCTAAATTCGTTCAATACTTACTATGATGAGGACATATCTCCAGTATGTCTGACAACGCTATGGCGATTGCAAGTGTCATAAATAAAAGCGAATCTAAGATGATTTTACAGTCCACAAGTAAGACCTATTATGATATTATATAAGCGAACAAGGGATATCTCCAGGCCTTTGCTGAGGCTTAGGGTACATCCCATGGGTGGGATACTAGGGTACATCCCATGGGTGGGATACTAGGGTACATCCCATGGGTGGGATACTAGGATACATCCCATGGGTGGGATACTAGGGTACATCCCATGGGTGGGATACTAGGCGGCAAACCATGACTGGACTTTCTTCCTTCAGTGATATCGCGAAATTCATTCCTGGGTTAAATACATATCGTTTTACGATCTCTAATATGCATCGCTTATCTGCCATTGGGACAAAAAATTTGAAGTTTTCTGAGTGGAAAATTGAGAAAAGTACCGAACGTAATTCTCACCACGAAACCCAAGAGCATAGCACGTCAGTATACCAAATACTGCCACGAGGCTGGATTTAAAGCGTTTTCTGCGTGTTTTGGACGAATGCAAACCATCAACCCGAAAGTCTCTCCAAGGACTCGACTATTTTGCGGCAAATGGGGTTTGAAAGTCCAAAGCTTTGAAAGGTTTGAAAGTCCAAAGCTTACAATATCCTACAGAAAATAAGTTCACAATCAAACGGAGCAAAAATTGGATCGTTTTGTTATGGACCCAAACCTTGAGTAGCTTACTGAAGTGTAAATACGTCTCGCTTTTATGAAGGTCAGTCTTTTTACGGAGCCCAGTTAGGGCCACTTATTTATCCTCTTCAACTTCCTTTCACGACTTCTACTTTTTTGGCACGACTTGTACTTTAGTGGCACGACTTGTACTTTAGTGGCACGACTTCTAATTTTTTGTCCCGACTTTTAGTTTTTGGCACGACTTCAACTTTTTTGGCGCGACTTCTACTTTTTTGGAAAGAGTTATAACTTTTCTGTCACGACTTCAACTTTTTTGGCACGACTTTTAATTTTTTTTCACTTTTTTGCTCATTTTGTGAGCCGCTGACAATTTTCACTGTCGAAGGGAGCTAAAATTGCGGCTACAACGCTCGCACGATTAGGGATTTTACATTTCCTTTTTTTTTTCGCATTTATGGCAGAGTGTGCTGGGGTTCTAGAACGTGACGAACTAATTGAACGTTACTTCAGGACAGAACTTGGCTACAACGAGATTTTGATCGTTTTGGGTTTGTTGCTTGGCATAACTTTAAGTATACGCCAGTTAAAGAGAATACTGAGACCTCGTGGTCTTGGAAGGAGAACGCTAATAGGAGCGATCCACGACAGGCTTGTCGGGCTATTGAACAAGAGCTACGTGGCAGTGGCAGTACCATCGTATACAGGCAGATGACACAGAGGCTTGTTATTAACTAAGAACTTATTGTGGACAAGGAAACAGCGAGGGAAATGTTAAAGATACTAGATCCCGATGGTGTTGCTGAGAGATCTCAACATAGGCTCCAGAAAAGGCAGTACGCAACAAAAGGTCCGATTCACCTGATTTATACAATTCAAACTTCAAGTCCGTTTTATTTCCCCAAACCTCTGAGCCAAGTTAGAATGTTAATATATCGGAATTGGCCCATTTTCTCTAGCTACTGCATTGTCCGTTTAACATTTTAAAAGTAACTTTCTATTTTGAGCGTTTTATCAAAAATCTTAAAACCTGCTCCATAGATTTTATTGAAACTTTTGCCACGCATGATTAATAATGCACAAAATTTTCTCAATTTCAAGATAAAGAAGAAAGTTGAGCCGACAGAAAAAATTGCGTTGCAAAGGCGCTGTCTACAGAATATTCAAAATGTTGTGTATGACGTATATAAATGCGTTCGAATAGTTAAGCATTATCTTGTAAATCGTGAATTGTAACACAACTTTTTCGCCTGTTCGAACACCTCTTTTATCGATCATTTGAAAACGTTCCAGTGAATCAATAGAAATAAAACTTCGGATTTGAATTGTTTGCATTAATTGTCGAGCACACGTGGTAATCTTTTCCAAAAAATTAATCGAGCCATTTTAAGAGTTTTCAAAATTGTTTCGAAAATTACCCAAATATGTTAACAGGAGTGGTCATAGGAAAAAATACTATTCCTGGAGTTGCGATGAAGAAACTCTAAAAATTACACATTTTGGCATTATTTGAAGTAACTTCATTAACGTCGCGTTTGTGTCGGCGGTCCATTTACACTAGTACACCTTAGTTTAAGATATTGGTATTGGTTTTTAAACGGGTAAAATTCAGATTTTGCTGATTTGGCGGTTTTCTGTTGATCGTTGTCAGGGAAATATCGATTATCTTTAAAAATATATTGGATCAAACTTTAATCTAAACCCAATATATGGTCATAATTTTCATACCAATCCGAGTCAGGGAAGGCTGCTAAAAGACCAACAGCAAGTTGGGCCATACGGCCCAGAAAAGAAACGTATTGAAGCAATCTCACACATATTGTCATATAATTTTGATTCTATGTTCTATGTTCTTGATAATCAAACAGGGTTTTCATTTGAGGCCGGAGGCCGGACGTTTCGTCCGGTCGTTTGCCATTCCACGTCCGGTACTTTGAGATCAATATTGGCGATTTTTTTTTACTACTGTATTACATATTTTTCTTACTAAGGCATCTCATGAACATACTGACTAGAGGATAACAGAATAATTAATTACATTCTTCAAAACGGCCATATAACTCTTTTTTCTTTGCTTATTGAGCGGCGGGATATTTTATTGGTTTCCCCTCTTCATTTAAACGGAATTGAAGTGACTATTTCGTTCTCATTCCTGCTCGGCCAAGTCTTGAGGGAAATGGCGTTTCTGAGTATTCTATTTCAAACATTTCCTGGGGGAGCATGCCCCCAGACCCCCCCCTCCCTCGGTGCTTGCGCCTTCGCCGCTCGCGAGGCGCCTTACGGCGCCAAGAAAACATTCACGTCCGGTGCTTTCAGAAGTATGTCCGCTACTTTACAAAACAGTTGAAAACCCTGTACAGGTTTCATTAAAACAAATAAGAATGCAAATCCTTCATGATGGCTTTCTGAAAGGGGCTTTTCAATGTGATTTTTAGCAAGCAAATACAGGGTCAACATTTCAACACGGAGGTTTAACCACTTGCAGATTTTAGAGCAAAAACAGCACCTTGTCCTCAATAATTTTTATTCTAAGACCCTGAGCGTTCATTCAGCCCGAACGTGCCCAAGCCTCCAACACAACAGACTGGTACCTTAGCAACTAGGCTAACCAGGTAGCTGTTTTCACTAAAGAAAATGAATATCAGATTTTGAAGCAGGAATTACTGACAATGACCAACAACATTTGTGACAATGTTATTGTCTAATCTTTACCATTGTTTTAAGCAAACATAACAAGAATACTTGAAAATTTACCTTTTCTTTTCCATTCGTCTTTCGCGACGAGTTCTGCGATCTTTTCTTCTCCTGGCTTTGCTTTTACTTTCTTCTATTTTCTAATATTAATAAGCAAAATGGTTTTAAATGAAGTTGAACATATGACTCACAGTGTATATCTATTCTATACTACCTTTTGCTTACCTAAAGTAACATAGTAACTAAATCACTAATTACTAGTACTGTAGTAATCAAAGATTAAAAAAGTGCGTTCGATCTGTTGCTCCCGAAAAATTTATTGTATTGATTGAGAGAAGGATTCTGGGCTGCTTTCAGTCAGTGTCATAAAGCAGTTGCAA
>JANCMA020442088.1:0-10897 GCA_024336925.2 Zoanthus solanderi
GGGGTCTGGGGTCATAAGTTTCTAGAAAATTTTGATTTTAAGGCATTATAACGAAAAAAGTTTAGGATGTTTCTGGATTTGAAAATAATTAAATGTCTGGAAAAACGTTTGCGGGGTAAATTACAGCGGATTGTGGATTAAATATCTTCTCCGATCTTTTTCAGACTAAGCACATTCAGCATTTGTTGATGGATTTAACTGAACCAACCAAACGTCACCTGGATGGGCCCCACAACAGTATTCTCCTTCAAATGTTATTAAACTTTTAAAAGTTACTAAAGTTGTATTCAGGCCTCCGTGAAAAGTAGCGTTAAATAAGTGGAAAATAAGGAGTATTAACAAATACTGAACTCGGTCGTGCTGTTGGGTTTTTAACAGCATTTGAAATTTGCATCTTATTGGTTAATGACCGCACTTAAGGATAAAAAGGCATAATAAATCTCTCTGGCATTATTTCGATAAAAAGAAAATATGGGAATAAAAAATTATGTAATGCTGTAGGATGGGGAAAAAGTCCGTGGATGACGTCATAACCCAGTCCCCCCAAAACACGCACATGAAACAATATGGGGAAAATTATGCAAATTTGAGCCAACAACGAAAAATAAACAATTTGATCAAACCAACTTTTTTTTTCGCGAAAGAGATCTAAATTACGTGTTAAATAATTTGAGCCGGAAAAGATTAAAGATAGTGGCACATCAGTACTATCAGGAAACGGTCTGAAAGTCTGGTTTACCTGTGATCGCTAAAGACGGAATTCTCAAGAACAATTTTTTCCAACAATTCAATAAGTTCATTGGGTAAATCGGCTGTCATAAAGGCTTTCACTGTACATGACACATCCTCTGGATCTTGGGTTTCCGACAGAGCGGTCTGCACAACTTGGTCAATGAGCTGCCTCCTGTACTGGTTGTTTTCATCAAGAACTGAGGCCCAAAGATCGGTGTCTCGTCGGCGGACAAGGTACCGCGCGAGGCTTTTAAACAGCGAGTTTTCATTACACACCTTGGATGAGAAAAATTCCAAGTTACAAATGGAAGACACCTCTTAGTTTTAGCAATTTAGCTATAAAAGCAGCAATCGACAGTTGAATTTTAACTTTGTGTGTAATCGTAAATTCAACATGGCCATGGCGTGCAAGGTGCGTTCGTTGAGGACTATGTTGGAGTTTAAGGTAAAGCACTGTAGAAAACGACCAATTTACAATAAAGATCAACCAAAGTGTTATATAAAAGTCACAGTAAAGAAATACGTGTTCACACTTCTTTGTCTGCATAAGATAGCTGTATTCATTCTTAAATAGGAAACAATACCTTGATCAGTTCATCGTCGCACTGACCCCTCTCATATGCAATACACGCCAGATGAGGATCTCTCTTTTCACAGTATTTCCCTACAACTCGGCTGTCATAGAAAGGGTTTTCCCTGAATCGAACAAAATACTGGTCAGCAAGATCATATTAATGTCGATACGTTTTAGAAACTAGATTTGGGCTATATGGACTCACACTGCTGCCGAGGGACAAAATCGTGTTTAATAGTTTTCTAAAACAACTATCAAACTTTCTACATGGAAAAGTGCGACACTGTTATAAAGTTAGCAAGAACGTGCTCCTCAAGTCGAATGCTATTACCATTAATCAGAGGGTTGCGGGTTTGATTCCTGCCGGTGACTCAGAAATTTTTTCTTAGCAATAAACTTAAGAAGCACTTTCTTTCTAAAACTATCGATGTGTATTTCCAAGTAAGTGTGGCACGTCAGTTGAGAGATGGAAAGTTTTATGACTTCGCTCAGTGTGCACAAAAATTACATTTGTAGAAACTGGCACTTGCTAAAGCAATTGCTCGCCATTTGAATTTCCAGAGACAATCTACGTTGCCCCTACATATACCCTTAAAGTCATTCAACATTATCCCTTGTTCTAACAAACAATCTAAACATCGGTCTGCAAAACGTAGGGTAATAGTCAGTCAACTTGACCCCCCTAAATGGGACAACTTCATCCGTAAAAACCAATTATTCAGTTTTTAACAATGTTTGGTATCTTTCCTTACCAATAAGAAGCCTAGATTGTGAAAGATATTATCACAGAGATACCACTAGTTTACTCTAATCCGAGCAAAATGCTTAGTTACTTATAAAGGCTTGAGGAAAAAAACATTTTTTTATAACTTGGTTAACAATTAAGTTAGACTCCAGTTCACTTACTTGAGAAACCTCTCGGGATTGTTGTTAGAATCTATGTAGATCTTTGCTAGTGCATTGTGGGTAGCAGGCTCTTCACTGCCGTCGTGAATCCTTGACTCCAACCATGGTAACAGCAGTTTGAGTCTGTTCCTCTTTTCGACCTGTTCCACTAATTCATCAGTTGAGAACTGACCTCGGACAGCCATTATGAGACTTTTGATGATGTCTTCAGACGAATCTACATCCAGTAAACCTCCTATCACAACTGGCAAACGTGACGGATTCACCTAAAGAACGCCAGACTTTTAAACAATGTTGTTTATCAGGATATGCAGGGTTAGGGTTAAGAAATAACTCTTCCAGTTCAGGTAGCAGTTGAGCCAGCTAAAGAAAGTGCAAAGCACATACGGTGGGTATGGTAGAGAGTAGCAAATTTTCGTTTGCAATTGTCTGCCCTTGAGGAGCTATGAAGTTTCTTCATTACAAGATTGTGGATGCAAAACTGACACGGAAAAAGAAGACACAGCAAAAACGTACTCAGAACTAGATTATATTTCATTTAATTTCTCATTATGATGGCACCAATACTACAGTTAGTCAAGTGTTTAGTCGCTCGAATTGTTGTGTCACATAAAATTGTTTGTCGCCCGCCATCAACATTTGTTCAAATGTGACAAATCTTTCTCAACTAGTGAATTTTGCCGGAAGCAAGCACTTAGCAGCAACACTACACATGATAACAAGAACATCTACCGAAAAATGATTTTCATGCATATGCATGCTGTAATTTTAGTGAGTAAATGAGAAACCCAACTGCAAAGGCATCATCAACAACAACATCAACAACAACAAAGTCAAAAATATCAATAACAACAACGAGTCTTAATTTTGCAATCATAAAGACATCATATTGAATTATAAAAAGTTAAGTAATCATAGGGTGTGGGAAGCCTTAGAATAACTAAAAGCTAAACTAGATAGGGCTCTCTTGCTCGAATCAAAGTCGACTGGATAGGAAACTAGATGACTTTCTTTGTTATATGTTTTTGTTCTCCTTTAACCTATTGAAATATGACGTTGACCGTGCACAAATAACAAAAAGTTTTTAGATGTAAATGAGCAAACGGCCAACAGACTAATGAAGCATCACACAAAGAACAAAAGATCCTAACCGTGACCGTGCACACAATATGAAACAAAGATACATTGTAATCTTCATTTGTAGTTTGCTAAGTTTCCTAACCAGTCCACTCTAACAGCTTTGCTCGAATGGCATTGATTTTCAATTTCATTTTACATATTTACTTTACTTTATTATAAATAAGGGTCAGTCTGCAATATGAAGGCCACACACAAAGCTAGCAAAGGAAAAGAAACTGGTTAAGGAAAATTAACATCTGGTCAGCGAACCATCCTAGTCAGCATGCATTTTAAAATCTTCTAATTGGATAAATTCTACACATAATCATGAAAGTCAATTAGAAGCAACATTACTTTCTGGGAAATCCGAGTTTGGATAAACAAGGAGTCCAGAATGTAAACGGTTTATTCTTCAACTTCACAGAAATCTTACAAACTAGCTTCACATGGAAAATGTCCTCCAAGCCAGCCACAACACCAGATTCCCCTGTCCAGGATTTACAAGCACGTGTTATAATGAAAGCTCGCTTCCACCTGTGCCCAGTCTTCCGCAACTTTTTGACTGAAGCCATTTCATAATGAAAGGATAACGCGATTGGGTTTAGGTGGAAAAATTGTCACAAGCATGAACAATGGCAACTCAATAGGAAATGACATCAAAACTAACACAGAAATTCTTATTTGCTTTTAAGTCTCAGCACCGTAAGTAAGACACCAAAAAGAAGTCAGATTCTAATAACTCATCTTGAAGCGTATAGCACGAAAAATCATTGCACTTACCTTCTGTACATAGATTTCAATGTATTTCTGTAGATTATTTCGGTATAAATACAGCACAAGATCGTGAACAAAGTCAAAACGATCACAAACTATGATGAGAGGAAGCTGGTCTGTCAGTTTGGCCTCCTGTGTGGTAAAAACGAAAATTTCGTAAACGATGTTCACCATTTCAAGGAATAAACTACAGCACTTTTGAGACTGTAGAGGAGCAATTTTTCATTGGGAGATTTTTTAATATGGATTCTTTACTTGGGTTTGGGGTGAAAGAGTATGTTCCTTTGCGACATTTGCTACTCCCTGTCCTTTAAGGTTAAACAGTTCATCCGTTTGGGGAATGTTTTGCCTTTCTCTCAGAAAAGAACTCTAGTTTCACTGGCCAGAGAGCCATCAATCGAAAGATGGTGATAAATCTTTATCATCAGCGAAAAAGGCAAACTGTTTAAGTTAAGTCTGTGCAGTCAAGAAACGTCTTTGTAGTCTAACATCGACAAAATTTTCATCTACATATAAAAAAAATTATATCAAATGATAATTCCAGGAAATAATTTGTGTAGATAAATAGGTTAAAATGTCTTGGAATAAC
Organism: Zoanthus solanderi; assembly: GCA_024336925.2. Lineage (NCBI taxonomy): Eukaryota > Metazoa > Cnidaria > Anthozoa > Zoantharia > Zoanthidae > Zoanthus > Zoanthus solanderi. Next base: position 4,695 of record JANCMA020442088.1, read on the forward strand.
TGACGAATAAAAGAAACATCACCTTTCAAGTAGTCACAGAATCAACTGAAGTAACTGTCAATTTCAAAAAGCAAACTTTTGCTGTGTCCAGCATGATAATAATTGAAAGAAAAGTGCCACTATTCCAGGTGATATAGTTATACTGCAATGCTAAACATGAAATTTTTATGACATAAAAGAAATCAGAACATCAAGAAATTACGTCTTTACCTTGAGGAAATTTTTCACTCTTTCTGGATCATAACAGTTACTTTCTCTGCAAATTCTTTCTACTTCTTTGATTTGACCTGTCTTACAGGCAGCCTAGAACGTAAAATAAATATATATATAGTATGTCAATATTGACATCCTCATCATCGTTCTTATACCATCATCTGGATCATTACTTTGATGATACACACGACTTATAATTAAAACCCACATCAAAATTGTTAAACACGTTCGTATTTCTGTTTCATATTTATTTGGTTAACATACAAGTCATTTAAAGTTTATTAATTTACCACGATGTCTCTCTTTAACCCTTGCAAAGAAAGATAATACATTGTTTCAATAGTATTTTAAAAGGATTTGATCGGGCTATTCATTGCTCTGAGTTTTCAAGATAATAACCTACTTAATATTCATGAACAAATGAGAGCAGGGAAAAAAGTCCAGATAATCGAAGTCTGGATAATCAAGGTCTGGATTACTGAGTTTTTAATGTTATTATTAATGTTTAAAGCATCTATCGTCTATTTGACGTAAATCTATTGCCTATTTTGTTGCTAAATTACTCAGATCGTGCAAATAAAATGAGAAACATAAGCTCTTTTGCAGTCTACTCCAGCATTTTCACTACCTACCCTAAACTTAATGAAAACCCTAATATAATTTCTGCTGTTTCTGAAAGGAAATTTGTGTTCAGAAATGGTAGAAGGTAAAATCGCTAACTAGCTATAGTTGTAAAACTTCAATTGTACATGAAAACTTAACATTGTCAAAATAAGCCAGCAACCGGCGCACTTCATAGGCTACTCTATAAGCTTGTAGTTCAATTTCAACATGGAAGCTGCATGACACTGAGGGAATGGAAACTGTACAGTTTAATAAATGTTTTTGAACTTGCAAAATACATCATCACGCAAGTTCATGCATGAGAAGAAGAGAAAGTCATGGCGACTGGTGGCAATGGAGAAAAACAAACCAGGACTTTGCTAGATTCTAATTTTGTTAAAAAGAGTAAATTTGATGAAGAACAAGATGAGAATGATTGAGGCAGCGATTGGCAAGATGCATTTTGTGTTTTAGGGGCCTTCCCCTACTCTTTGGGAACTCCGGCTACTATAAGTCCTTTAGACAATCCTGCGTATTACGCTGATTGCACTCAGGTGACACTATTTCACAACACTTTCAATCTTGAATTTTTGTTTTGGTAATCCTTTGGAAAAAAATAATGTGCTGTACGGAAAAAAGTGGAATAAACAAGCAAAATGATCCAAAAATGACCTGAAGAAAAATTAAATAAATCGCTATGAAACAAATGAAAAACAGTAAAATGCTATTTCTAAAACTGGACTGAAGAAAATCTACAAGTAAGTTGGAAAATGGCTGGTCCATAAAAAAAATGAAAAAACAGAAGAATACTATTTCTAAAACTGCACTGAAGAGCATCTACAAGTGAGTTCGAGAGAGGCTAGTCCATAGTCATGATGACGAGAGAGATGATTACAACATACCTGAATATACTTGAAATGTACATCTTGCTCTTGGCTAAAGTTGACAATGGAACCCAAGAAATAGAAAAGTCCCTCAAAGCTCTTGAATGACTCAAAAAGTTCTATCAAGGCAGAAGTCGAAAGCTGTTCATGGTATTTTGTGGCTACTTGAACACAGATCTGGAGATTTTGTCGAATATTGTGTTGTAGCATAGCTTTGAGGCATTCCAAGGAGTCTTCTACTGACAAGGATCCAAAATAGTTCACCAGCCACTATAAATATATAATCATAGCAATGTTATTAATAAGAAAAATCAAACTGAATACTATTCTTTCAAAAAGAAAAATCAAATTACACGTGGTTTTTGCTGACCATAATTTTTTTAAAAGAACTTGTAAGTAATTTTCCTCCTCTCTCAAAAAAGAATTGTTTCAAAGTTCCAAATAAACTATCAATTGAAAGATGGTGTTTTGATGATCACATCACTAAGAAGGCAAACTAAGAATTACTATCAATTACAACTTAAGACAGAACTTTAACCACTTTCATGTAATAAACCGAACTTAGAAGAACTTCCATAACCACAATGTTATGTATAAGCACAATATCATGAAACAATATCATAGTGCACAAAACAACTCCTAAAACTAGTTACAGAAATGATAAAAACTTAAATCTAGAGCTGTCTAAACCATGCACAAGCAATACACCTAACAATACTTAGTGGCAAACTTCAATAGGTTTTTAAACATTATTCAATGAGTTATTTCAATCTAACTAACATCATGATGGTGTCACTACACTACATTAATTTTGTAACACAGTTCAATAAAAGTGTGATGCCTGTGGGATGGAGTTTGAGAGATACTCGCAGGCACAAATAGCACATGTGAGCTAGTGTTTGTTATCTATGTTAGCTGATAGTGCCTAATAAGACCAAAACAGCTGTCAATAACTGCTATCGCCCATATTTATCATTATCATTATGATAAATTTAAATGTACTTCCCAATCCGATGTGGCCTTGATGCCCATTATAGTGGCTGCCAGTACTTAGTACTGTTACGCATGTACTACCGTGTTTCTCAAAGTACAAGTCAACTTTCAGAGACCTCAATTTGTGGTAAAATAATCCAATTCGACTTATGACAGTCACACAAATGCTTTCAGTTTGAAAGACTATTTTCAAGACAGAAGCTTAATTAGGTCAAAGAGCACCAATATGGCTCAATTAAAATGATAAATTTCTTCTTCTTCTTCTTCTTCTTCTTAAATTTCAGATTACTTTGCTTACAGTTTATTTCAAAACATACTTTTAAAATTAGCGCCTGATAATGCCATAGTGTAATGAGGTAATTTCTCATACTTATCATTGTAAAATGTGTTATGTATCTATAGTCGTTACATAGCTTACCTCAGGGTTCAACAAATGTGTATGAACAATAGCTCTCTTGATATCAAAAATATCAGTGTAATGTTCCAAAGCCTGTGGAATGAGAGAAAAGTAATACAATTAATACAAAATATATAGATAACAATGTTGTACAATAAGAATTGGAATAAGTTCACAATGTATAGTTAAAAATTGGGCTAATTGTAAGACTGTTTGTTATAAAATGAACGTTTTCTGTCAACTTGACCATCATCAGGTTTAAAAAGTGGGTATAAAAGAATACATTTAAATACATGTTCCAACAAAACCTGCTACGTTATTCCCCTTGGGAACAAATGCAGTTCAAAACATTTTATTTGTTTGTTCAAACTTGGTTTTAAAATTGCGACATAAATTGCTTCTTTGAATTTTTGTAGTTTCCATTGTTTGGCTGTGTTTAGGACCTTTCATTCAAAACAATTTTCAAAACAAAAAAAAAGTTGATAATGGTTCTTACCCTTTGAAGTAAGCCTGCATTCTCACACAGCTGAGCAATATGTGCTCTGTCATAATGAGTAAACATTTGATTTCCCAGGATGGCATCAGCAACCTGCAATTATTAGTAATGGTAACTAGCCAATATATCAAAGAGTTTATATTGTTTTTTATCAGTTTATTACTACTGGTTTGCTTTTCAGGTTCTTGTAACTACAAGCATTCTTGATTCAAGATGTTACAAAGCCATAGTGTGTGTTGTGGACACAAGTTATTTTTGAACTTACAAAACATTTTCCTTATGCCGTTGTCATTTTTAATATTTTTTTTATCGAACTAGTTTTCACCAGTTTGTGCATGGGGCAGTAGCTTGGTAAGTTTTTCCAAATTTTGATAATTATAATATAATTGTTACTGAAAATATTTGAACTGTTAATTATATCAGATTATAAGTTTTTATCATTATGTATTTGTTGATATTATGCGCATTTGATCATATTTACATGTATTTTGTGCAATATAAATATTAAATTATTAAATTATTATTATTATGTTGAGATTTCACATAAGAGCAAATACTTATAAGCAACTAAATAATTTATAGAAAGTTAAGTTATTTGTTAAGCTAGTCAACTGAATGAATTCATCCACCAAATTGAATTGGAAGTGTAGAAAATGAAACCAAGTTATTGTCAATCAAATCGTCGCTGTTCAAAACATTATTAAAATGCTAGTAAAAATTTGAAAGAAACTTAACTATATTTTTTCAATTTGTCGAGAACAGTGTGCAATAAATAGCAAATGCATCATTGACAGTAACAGGAAGCAACTGATAAACATAACTATTCCAACTTGTGGGATCTTTAGAAATTTTAGTAAAGCTTTTGACACTATTAATCATAGTTTCTAAGAAAAAAGGTTCAACACTTTGGCATCCACGAATCGGCTAAAGATTGAATTTTATTTTACTTAAGTAATTAAAAACAGTTTATAACTGTCAGTGGCGTGTAATCGGAGATCAGTTCTCTGTCCTTTATAACTGTTATACAATTAACGAGTTTCACAAGTGTTCTGAAGTAGTTGACTTTCAACCTACTTACAATCATAATATGGATTACTAATGAAGAGGTCAGAAAAAGATGAGGGGTGGAGAGCCTTGAACATAGATTAAGGAAAATAGGAATGAGAATAGCATACTCAGGAGAGTGATGGAGCTGGAGGTGGAAGGAAGGTAGGTAGGTAGGTAGGTAGGTAGGTAGGTAGGTAGGTAGGTAGGTAGGTAAGTAGGTAGGTAGGTAGGTAGGTAGGTAGGTAGGTAGGTAGGTAGGTAGGTAGGTAGGTAGGTAGGTAGGGGAAGTTAAACATCATGCAAGATATGACAGAGGATAGAAAACAGTGGAGGAAACTCTTATCACGTCCAACCTCAGGAGTGGGAAACTAGGGCCATCAAACGAAGATGATTATGATGAAAAATATTTCAGTGCAAGAGAGGATAAAAGTTGAACAAGCTTTCCATTAAAATTACAAAGTAGAATCATACTTACCTGTGGAGCAGTCATTAAGTTCATTTCTAATAGTCTTGTCTGTAGAGCAGCTTCTGTTGGTCTGTTGTTCTTCAGTGCATCAAGAAGGAATGATGTACATGCTTGAACCTGATTGGTCTCCATGAACACATCAACAATCTATCAAGTAAAGAAAACAGAATAAATTCTGCAAGCACTTAGTGTTTGTGTGTTACTGCTGAAACAATTCATAAATGCACTCCTACGAACAGAATAGAGAAAATGGGACAATACAAATTAGATGCTCAGTTCATAGTTTTTAGTGCATTAAAGGTGCATATTTTCTAAGTGCACTAAAATGAACTTAAAATTTAACCAATATAAAAATGTTTCACCCTTAAACAACTGGATACTAATTAGTTTTCAAAAGTACTGCAAAAGCCCCAATACCATAGTCACTCAACCCTAACAGTAATAAATTATAAATACTGTCCAATAACCAGTCTCTCAGAAAAGAACTCTTGTTTCACTGGTATACAGAACCATCAAGTAAAAGATGATGATAAATTGTCATCACAGAGACAAGGTATGAACCCTAGCACCTAATAAAGCTACTAGAATTTTTCTTTTGTTTACTAATAGGTATGCCAAATAGAACAAAAAAAAATTTTTTAAAAAAAAATAGACTAACAAGTTTTGAAATATTATTTCTGTAACTAAAATAATATTCCCTAAATCACATTTATTCATCATGTTACCTTGCTAAGATCAGTCAAAGGTTCCCCTTCTTCCTGTACCAACATGGAGGCAAACTGACTGCCAGCCTCTGGGTTAACTCTCATTACATTACGAAGCAGGAACACATAATCAGGAGTGTAATCAACTTTCTTGGCATACAGCACAATTTTCTGGAACTGGCCTGTTTCTGCAAAACACTGGATTACCTGTGCAGATTATGAAATGGATAACATTTCATTAACAAACTCAATAATAATTCATGAACGTTAACAAAAAAATGAACACCATAAAGACAATCTTTAAATTTTGTAAAGATTTTTCATTTTTACTCATTCATGAGCGTGAAACGCAAAATGAAGGAGTATTGGAATTATATGGGATTCTGTTAGCCGTTATGTG
>JANCMA020442195.1:0-10897 GCA_024336925.2 Zoanthus solanderi
CGTTTTAGACAACCTAACAACACAAAAGGTCAATGGTTTGAATTCTGATATAACTCTGCATGGAATTTGCATATTTTGAGCTAATTAACAAGCTATCCCTAATTTTTCTTATCCGCGGCCCGGAATTTTGAAATTTTGGGATTTTTTCGTTTTAGACCCCCTAACAACACAAATAGTCAATGGTCTGATTTCTGGTATCCCTTTGCATGGAATTTGCATATTTTCACCTAATTAACACACTTTCCTTAAAAATTTTTTTCCGCACACATGAATTTTGAAATTTTGGAATTTTTTCGTTTTAGACCCCCTAAATAACACAAAAGGTCATTGCTTTGATTTGTGGTATCCCTGTGCATTGAATTTGCATATTTTCAGCTAATTAACCAGCTATCCTTAAATTATTTTTTGTCTGCAGCCCGGAATTTTGAAATTTTCGGATTTTTTCGGTTTTAACCTCCTAAAAGCACAAAAGGTCAATGGTTTGATTTCTCGTATCCCTCTGCATGGAATTTGCATATTTTCAGCTAATTAACAAGCTATCCCTAATTTTTTTCTATCTGCGGCCGGGAATTTTGAAATTTTGGGATCTTTTCGTTTTAGACTCCCCTAAAAACACAAAAGGTCATTGGTTTGATTTCTGGTATCCCTGTGCATGGAATTTGCATATTTTCAGCTAATTACCAAGCTATCCTTAATTTTTTTTTTTTAACCGCAACCCGGAATTTTGAAATTTTGGGATTTTTTCAGTTTTGAACCCTTAAAAAAGCAAAAGGTCAATGGTTTGATTTCTTGTAATCCTCTGCATGGAATTTGCATATTTTCAGCTAATTAAAAAGCTATCCATAAAATTTTTTTTTCCGCACACATGAACTTTGAAATTTTGCGATTTTTTCGTTTTAGACAACCTAACAACACAAAAGGTCAATGGTTTGAATTCTGATATAACTCTGCATGGAATTTGCATATTTTCAGCTGATTAACACGAGAACCTTAAATTTTGTTTTTCCGGAGCTTGGAATTTTGAAATTTTTGGATTTTTTCGTTTTGGACCCCTTAAAAACACTTAAAGTCCATGGTTTGATTTCTGGTATCCCTGTGCATGGAATTTGCATATTTTCAGCTGATTAACACCTTATCCCTAAATTTTTTTTTTCTGCAGCCAAGAATTTTGAAAGTTTGAGATTTTTTCGTCTTCGACCTTTTAAAAACACAAGAGGTCCGCGGTTTGATTTCTCTTATGCCTGTGCATGGAATTTGCATATTTTGAGCTAATTAACACCCTATTCCTAAATTTTTGTTTTTTGCAGGCCGGAATTTTGATATTTTTGGATTTTTTCGTTTTGGACCCTTTAAAAAGACAAAAGGTCCATGGTTTGATTTCTGGTATCCCTCTGCATGGAATTTGCATATTTTCAGCTGATTAACACCTTATCCCTAAATTTTTTAGTTCTGCACCAGGAATTTTGAAACTTTGTTTTTTTTCGTCTTGGACCCCTTAAAAACAGAAGAGGTCCGAGGTTTGATTTGTGGTATCCCTATGCATGTAATTTGCATATTTTCAGCTGATTAACACCTTATCCCTAAATTTTTTTTTTTTGCAGCCAGGAATTTTGAAAGTTTGAGATTTTTTCGTCTTGGACCTATTAAAAACAGAAGAGGTCCGAGGTTTGATTTCTGGTATCTCTGTGCATGGAATTTGCATATTTTCAGCTGATTAACACGAGAACCTTAAATTTTGTTTTTCCGCAGCTTGGAATTTTGAAATTTTCGGATTTTTTCCTCTTGGACGCTTTAAAAACACCTAAGGTCCATGGTTTGATTTCTGGTAACCCTGTGCATGGAATTTGCATATTTTGAGCTAATTAACATGCTATTCCTAAATTTTGTTTTTCCGCAACTCGGAATTTTGAATTTTTTGGATTTTTACGTCTTGGACCCCATAAGAACACAACAGGTCCATGGTTTGATTTCTGGTATCGCTCTGCATGGAATTTGCATATTTTCAGCTGATTAACACCTTATCCCTAAATTTTTTTTTTCTGCAGGCAGGAATTTTGAAAGTTTGAGATTTTTTCGTCTTGGACCCCTTAAAAACAGAGGAGGTCCGAGGTTTGATTTGTGGTATCCCTATGCATGGAATTTGCATATTTTTAGCTAATTACCACGATATCCTTAAATTTTGTTTTTAAGCAGCCCGGAATTTTTATATTTTTTGTATTTTTTGGTATTGGACCACTTAAAAACACAAAAAGGTCCATGGTTTGATTTCTGGTATCCCTGTGCATTGAATTTGCATATTTTCAGCTGATTAACACCTTATCCCTAAATTTTTTTTTTCTACAGCCGGGAATTTTGACATTTTGGGATTTTTTCGTTTTGGACATATGAAAAACACAAAAGGTCCGAGGATTGATTTGTGGTATTGCTGTGCATGGAATTTGCATATTTTCACCTAATTAACACGATATTCTTCTATTCTATTATTCTGCAGCCCGCAATTTTGATATTTTTGGATTTTTTCGTTTTGGACCCTTTAAAATCACAAAAGGTCCATGGTTTGATTTCTGGTATCCCCGTGCATGGAATTTGCATATTTTCAGCTGATTAACACGAGATCCTTAAATTTTGTATTTCCGCAGCTCGAAATATTGAAATTTTTTGATTTTTTCGTTTTGGACCCCTTAAAAACACTTAAGATCCATGGTTTGATTTCTGGTATCACTGTGCATGGAATTTGCATATTTTCAGCTGAATAACACGAGATCCTTAAATTTTGTTTTTCCGCAGCTCGGAATTTTGAATTTTTTGGGTTTTTACGTTTTGGACACCACAAGAACACAACAGGTCCATGGTTTGATTTCTGGTATCCCTGTTGATGGAATTTGCATATTTTCAGCTTATTAACACCCTATCCCTAAATTTTGTTTTTCTGCAACCGCGAAATTTGAAATTTTGGAATTTTTTTGTCTTGGACCCCTTAAAAACACAATAGGTCCCTGGTTTGATTTCTGGTATCCCTGTGCAGCTAATTAACATGATATCTTTAAATTTTGTTTCACGCAGCTCGGAATTTTGAAATTTTGGGATTTTTTCGTCTTGGACTTTTTAAAAACACTAAAGGTCCCTGGTTTGATTTCTGATATCCCTGTGCATGGAATTTGAGTAATTTGAGCTATTCTTAAATTTTGTTTTTCGGTAGCCCGGAATTTTTAAATTTTTGGATTTTTTCGTTTTGGACCCCTTAAAAACACTTAAAGTCCATGGTTTGATTTCTGGTATCCCAGTGCATGGAATTTGCATATTTTCAGCTGAATAACACGAGATCCTTAAATTTTGTTTTTCCGCAGCTCGGAGTTTTGAATTTTTTAGATTTTTACGTCGTGGACCCCTTAAGAACACAACAGGTCCATGGTTTGATTTCTGGTATCCCTGTGCATGGAATTTGCATATTTTGAGCTATATAACACGCTATCCCTGAATTTTTTTTCTGCAGCCCGGAATTTTGACATTTTGGGATTTTTTCGTCTTGGACCTATTAAAAACACAAGAGGTCCATTGTTTCATTTCTGGTATCCTTTCGCATGGAATTTGCAGATTTTGAGCTAATTAACACGCTATCCCTAAATTTTTTTTTTCTGCAGCCGGGAAATTTGAAATTTTGGAATTTTTTTCTTCTGGACCCCTTAAAACCACAATAGGTCCTTGGTTTGATTTCTGGTATTCCTGTTCATGGAATTTGCATATTTTCAGCAAATTAACACGATATCTTTAAATTTTGTTTTACCGCAGCTCGGAATTATGAATATTTGGGATTTTTTCGTCTTGGGCCGCTTAAAGAGACTAAAGGTCCATAGTTTGATTTCTGGTATCCCTGTGCATGGAATTTGCATCTTTTTAACTAATTAACATGCTATCCCTAAATTTTGTTTTTCCGCAGGAATTTTGATATTTTTGGATTTTTTCGTTTTGGATCCCTTAAAAAGACAAAAGGTCCATGGTTTGATTTCTGGCATCCCTGTGCATGGAATTTGGAAATTTTCAGGTAATTTACACGATATCTTTAAATTTTGTTTTTCCGCAGCTCGGAATTTTGAAATTTTTGGATTTTTTCGTGTTGGACCCCTTAAAATCACAAAAGGTCCATGGTTTGATTTCTGGTATCCCTTTGCATGGAATTTGGATATTTTGAGCTAATTAACACGCTATCCTTATATTTTTATTTTCTGCAGCCGGGAATTTTGAAATTTTGGGATTTTTTGGTCTTGGACCCCTTAAAAACACAGTAGGTCCCTGGGTTGATTTCTGGTATCCCTGTGCATGGAATTTGCATATTTTCAGCTGAATAACACAAGATCCTTAAATTTTTTTTCGCAGCTCGGAATTTTGAATTTTTTGGGTTTTTACGTCTTGGACCCCATAAGAACACAACAGGTCCATGGTTTGATTTCTGGTATCCCTGTGCATGGAATTTGCATATTTTGAGCTAATTAACACGCTATCCTTATATTTTTTTTTCTGTAGCCCTGAGTTTTGAAATTTTTGGATTTTTACGTTTTGGACCCCTCAAGAACACAATAGGTCCATGGTTTGATTTCTGGTATCCCTGTGCATGGAATTTGCATATTTTAAGCTTATTGACACGCTATCCTTAATTTTTGTTTTTCCCCAGTCAGGAATTTTGCAATTTTTGGATTTTTACGTCTTGGACCCCTTAAGAACACAACAGGTCCTTGGTTTGATTTCTGGTATCCCTGTGCATGGAATTTGCATATTTTCAGCTGATTAACACCTTATCCCTAAATTTTCTTTTTCTACAGCCGGGAACTTTGACATTTTGGGATTTTTTTGCCTTTGACCTATTAAAAACAGAAGAGGTCCCAGGTTTGATTTCTGGTATTGCTGTGCATGGAATTTGCATATTTTCAGCTAATTAACAGGATATCCTTAAATTTTGTTTTTCTTCATCCAGGAATTTTGAAATTTTTGGATTTTTACGTCTTGGACCCCTTAAGAAGACAACAGGTCCATGGTTAGATTTCTGGTATCCCTCTGCATTGAATTTGCATATTTTCAGCTGATTAACACCTTATCCCTAAATTTTTTTTTTCTGCAGCCAGGAATTTTGAAACTTTGAGATTTTTTCGTCTTGGACCCCTTAAAAATAGAAAAGGTCCGAGGTTTGATTTCTGGTATCCCTATGCATGGAATTTGCATATTTTGAGCTAATTAACACGATATCCTTAAATTTTGGTTTTCCTCAGCGCGGAATTTTTATATTTTTGGATTTTTTTGTCTTGGACCCTATAAAAACACAAAAGGTCCATGGTTAGATTTCTGGTATCCCTCTGCATTGAATTTGCATATTTTCAGCTGATTAACACCATATCCCTTTTTTTTTTTTTTTTGCAGCCCGGAATTCTGACATTTTGGGATTTTTCCGTCTTGGACCTATTAAAAACACAAAAGGTCCGAGGTTTGATTTCTGGTATTCCTGTGCATGGAATTTGCATATATTCAGCTGATTAACACGAGATTTTTAAATTTTGTTTTTCTGCAGCTCGGAATTTTGAATTTTTTGGATTTTTACGTCTTGGACCCCTTAAAAACACTTAAGGTACATGGTTTGATTTCTGGTATTTCTCTGAATGGAATTTGCATATTTTCAGCTAATTAACACGCTATCCCTAAATTTTTTTTTTTCTGCAGCCGGGAAATTTGAAATTTTGGAATTTTTTTGTCTTGGACCCCTTAAAACCACAATACATCCTTGGTTTGAGTTCTGGTATTCCTGTTCATCGAATTTGCATATTTTCAGCAAATTAAGACGATATCTTTAAATTCTGTTTTACCGCAGCTCGGAATTTTGAAATTTTTGGATTTTTTCGTTTTGGACTCCTTAAAAACACTTAAAGTCCAGGTTTTGATTTCTGGTATCCCTGTGCATGGAATTTGCATATTTTTAACTGATCAACACGCTATCCCAAAATTTTTTTTTCCTGCAGTTCGGAATTTTGACATTTTTGGATTGTTTCGTCTTGGACCTATTAAAAACACAAGAGGTCCGAGGTTTGATTTCTGATATTCCTTTGTATGGAATTTGCATATTTTGAGCTAATTAACAGGATATCCTTAAATTTTGTTATTCCGCAGTCCGGAATTTTGATATTTTTCGATTTTTTGGTCTTGGAATTTTTAAAATCACAAAAGGTCCATAGTTTGATTTGTGGTATCCCTTTGCATGGAATTTGCATATTTTGAGTTAATTAACACGCTATCCCTAAATTTTTTTATTCTGCAGCCGGGAATTTTGAAGTTTTGGGATTTTTTCGTCTTGGAGCCCTCAAAAACACAAAAAGTCCATTGTTTGATTTCTGGTATCCCTGTGCATGGAATTTGCATATTTTCAGCTAATTAACAGGCTATCCCTAATTTTTTTTTTCTCCAGCTGGAAATTTTGAAATTTTGGAATTTTGTTGAATGTGGGACGTGTGCAACCACAAATTACAACTCTGCTCATGGTGCGGTTACTAATTGCATTAGCGCCTTTTTTCAATTCTTAGCGCAAACCTTCAATGACATTTTCCTTTGTAAGTATTAACTCTGTGCTATATTCGAGATCCAACATAGGTAATAAAAATTCTATCAGGTACGCTTTTTGACGCAAATGTCAAATTGGTGAAAACGACCGTTCTAGATATGGGTATTAGAAGCGAAATCAATACTTCCAATATCATAACTAGGACGTGTGCAACCACCATTTACAATACTGGTCATGGTGTGCTTACTAATTGCATTAGCGCCTTTTTCCAATTTTTGGCGGAAATCTTCATTGACATTTTCGTTTGTAAGTTTTTACTCTGTTGCTATATTCGAAATCAAACATAGGCAATAACACTTCTATCAGGTGCGCATAATAGTATAACCGTCAAATTCGTTAAAACAACCATTTTGGAGATAGGAATTACAATCGAAACCACTATTTCCAAGAATGTTACCAGGACCTGTGTAACCACCATTTACAACACTGCTCATGGTGCGGTTACTAATTGTATTAGAGCCTTTTTCCAATTTTTTGTCAAATATTCAATGACATTTTCGTTTGTAAATTTTAACTCTGTTGCTATATTCGAAATCCAACATAGGCAATAACAATTCTATCAGGTACGTTTTGTATCGGAGATGTCAAATTGGTGAAAACGACCGTTCTTGATAAGCAAATTACAATCGAAATCATTACCTCCACCAACGTTACTAGGACGGGTGCAACCACTATTTACAACTCTGCAATTCTTCGCGAAAATCTTCAATGACATTTTCGTTTGTAAATTTTTATTCTGCTGCTATATTCGAATTCCAACATAATCAATAATAATTCTATCAGGTGCGCATTATAGTATAACTGTCAAATTGGTGAAAACAACCATTTTTGAGATAGGAGTTACAATCGAAATCACTATCTCCAAGAATGTTACTAGGACGTGTGCAACCACCAATTACAACACTGCTCATGGTGCGCTTACTAATTGCATTAGCGCCTTTTTTCAATTTTTCGCGCAAACCTTCAATGACATTTTCCTTTGTAAGTTTTTACTCTGTTGCTATATTCGAGATCCAACATAGGCAATAACAATTCTATCAGGTACGCTTTGTAACGCAAATGTCAGATTGGTGAAAACGACCGTTCTAGATATGGGAATTCCAATCGAAATCACTACCTCCAATATCATTACTAGGACGTGTGCAACCACTATTTACAACACTGGGAACGGTGCTCTTTTTAGATGTATAAGCGCCACTGTCCAACTCTTCACGCAAATCTTCATTGACATTTTCGTCTCTAACTTTTTACTCTTTTGCTGTATTCAAAATACAACATAGGCAATAAAAATTCTATCAGGTGCGAAAAATAGCGCAAATGTCAAATTGGTGAAAACGTACTTTCTTGAGATGGGAATTACAATCGAAATCACTACATCCAATAACGTTACTAGGACGTGTGAAACCACCATTTATAACACTGGTAACGGTGTGCTTATTAATTCCATTAACGCCTTTTTCCAATTCTTCGCGCAAATCTTCAATGTTATTTTCGTTTGTAAGATTTTATTCTGCTGCTATATTCGAAATCCAACATAATCAAGAACAATTCTATCAGGTGCGCATTATAGCATAACTGTCAAATTGGTGAAAACAACCATTTCCACTTTTATTGTTATTGTCGCTGAAAAATCCCTATGGGGAGTTGTCAAGAAAGTATTGTATTGTATTGTCGTAGCTTAACTTTATTTTTGTCAGTCGGTAGAAACTTTACACCCTGGCAGTCATAACTTCCAAATGGTTTTCCGGGAGCAACAAAACTTGGAAAGATTAACGCTTACTCAAGATGTGGCACTTTAAAATTAATGATATCCAGTGTTTTACATTATATGATGGTGTAGGTATTGAGCGCAACCACGTTACGACAAAGCTATCAGCTTTTATTTGTTTTTGCCGTTAACTTGGAGATCCAGCAACTTTTTAACTAAAACAGCGAGGTAAGTGTTTCATTATGGATAGCCTTTTTAATATCAAACCATTAAAAAAACTCAAAATATTCTAAGAATTAATGCTTTAACTGATCTATTTCAAATGTATGCTTACAAAAAGTACTTAGAATTTATTTATTAGTAAAAATTGATATGGTGAATCTAGAGTAGTCAATTTTTTTGGTGATTCAACTAAGAATTTGACAGAGCAAAGCTTAGCCTAAATTATGTTAACTACAGCGTTTTCTATTTACTAAGATCATGATCAGATTAAACATCAATATTGTCTTTTCGTGATCAAAAATGTGATAAATGGATCCTGAATCCTACTTAGGCAGCTAAAACACGCATTTTTTCTTACTTTATTTTGAGAAATAGAAAAAAATTAACTGCAAAGAAGGATAAACGTTGTTTTGTTTCGCAGCCGTCATTTCGATATATCTCAATATTAGATTGGAAACATCTTTAATCTAAAGTAAGTTAAAGGCTGGGCATATTTATTTACTAAGAACACGACCAGTTTAAAATGCTAATGGGGAAATTATCGTCCTTTAGTGATCAATATTGTGTTACAATGAATCCTAAAACCTAGGCAAAAGCATACTTCAAATTACTTTATTTTGAGAAATTGTTTCATTGAGGAGAAGGAAAAGGGGTGTTTTCTTCAGTAGCCATCATTCCGACATATCTGAATATCAGGTTGGAAACATCTTTACTCTGTGGAAATGAACAATGAATACTAGTTATAAATAGGTATTAAAACGTACGTTACACATGGCGAAGAGCGGGAGTACTTCAAAAAATCGGCAAAGATTCGCTCGATATTCCCCTCAAGCACTTGCGACCTTGTGATGTGAGACAACAGTGTATGACGTCTCCGCCATTACAAAGATTTGGGTTTTGCAAACCAGCGAATCCTAAACGGTCAGCGGCTATTTTAAAGAATGAAATGCACAGCAAGAACAAGTTATGACATGTTGGAAATTGCAAAGTTTGTAATGTGATAATTTTTTGATTTTCTAATGTAATTAATAAGCTCAAATGAAGGACCAGTTGTATATAACTTTGACGACACAGGTTTCGCTTTTCCCTACACATAGAATTGTAGTAGCACCTAGTGATACGGTATTAAAGGGGCTTGATACTAAATGTTCCACGTATTTGTTTTTTTTCTCCACTTTGCCAAAAAAGTGGTAGACAAAAAAACATAAATACTTACTTCTTGTGTTTCCAATCGAGTAACTTTTTGTACCATCTGATTGCCCAGCTTTAAGTCGAGAAACTGACGACCTTTATCTGATAACAAGATTCGGGTAGAAACAATCTGGACAAACGGCACACTTAAAAGTGTTTGCTGAAATCAAAGACGGAGAAATAGTGAGTGAAAATAATTACTAAAAAGGTTTCGAACCGTTGTTACTTGCACCACGAAGTATACGGTTTGAGCAACTAGATTTCTGCCGAAGTTAAGCAAAGTAAGGCTTTTCTTCGTGAACTACCGTACCATAGGCAGAGTTACTTAGAGTTACTTAGTATAATCCAGTGCCATGACAAATTTAATAATCTCTTAACAAATGATAATCATTCTTCTAAAAATATCTTGAACGATTACCTAGCCTATATGACATTGATATCTTTAGTTTAAACTCTGTAAACAATAAATTTTGACACTGATTTCTCTGCTATTTATCCTATCCGCTGTAAATACTACTTCCCGTATAGTTTTAGTCAGCTAAAAAATCAGTTAAATGAACACCCTTCTCATCGCCAACTGTCTTTTTTCCATAATAATGTTAGTAGCTTAAAAGGCAATCTTGAAAACTTCCAAACCCATTTGCTTGATGAACTTAAAATTCCTTTCAGTGTTATTGGAGTAACAGAAACGCGAATCAGAAATGCAAATTCTATTGACTTCAATCCTGAAATTCCAGGTTTTTCAGCGGGTGGCGTGGGCATGTACATTGATTCAGAGTTAAGATATACAGTTTTAGAGAAAAGCACTAACGAAGCATTTCAGGCCCTACGGGTTGAAATTTATCAAACAAATGCGGCAAAATTAATCTGTGGAGTGTTATAACGTCAGCATAATTCACCTGAGCATTTTCTAAAGTATTTTGAGGAAACCGCAGAAAACCTTATTGCTACTGGCAAGCCTGTCTTTGTCATGACTGACACTAATATTAATCTTCTCAATTTTAATTCCTGCAATTATGCACAAGATTTTCTTCTATAACTCTCCAGAGCCTTAATTTAGCTCCCTGTATAGACAAACCAACTCGCGTGCATAGAAATTCGTTTTCATTAATCGACAATATATTTACAAACAAAGTTAATGAAAATATCATTAGCGGCAACATAATCTCTGATATTAG
>JANCMA020442297.1:0-10896 GCA_024336925.2 Zoanthus solanderi
ACTTCTGATTTACATCACATACTTTGTTCTCTGATTCTAGAAGCCCAAACAGGTCACGTGATCTCTTCGTGCAAGGCACTTATACGCAAGAAATCGATCGAAGGTTTAGTTGTAATTTTTGTGCACTCTAATGTTACGATTATTTATGACATAATATGGAAGACAGCGCTCTTAAAAAATTAAAAGCTCCTTTCAAGGAGAAAAAGGAAATCACTCTACTCTTTTCTCTACGATTCTAACAAAACTAACGACAAATCGAACTCTCCGCGATGTACAATTGAACGAACGCACTTAAATAATCCATGATTATTACTAGTTTATAAATATTGACGACAATGCACAGGATGAGATCTAGAGTGTTGGTGAGCCTGGAAGTCTTTAAAAAAGTTGAAGCGGTCGCTTTTTAGCAATGCGAGCGCTGACGAGAAACCGGAATTTTTTTTAAATTTGGCCTTAGACCTAACTTTTTATTTAACTGTATCTATGAGTAGCCGTGAATTCTAGTTTCCCACAGTCTCATATATGTCTCTTCCACTTGTTCCCGCATCTATAGCTACTCGACGTCATAAAAACAAGGCTGTTCGCATACTCGCTAATGATGATAGGAACAGATCAGGCGCAAAAGCTAGGCGAGTTACAACACGTTACAATACAATACTTTGTTTAACTCTTTCAGTCCCAGTCAGTTATCAACACCCAACTTCTCTTCACATAACATATATAAAATATAACATTTGGTAATGAGAAATTAAGAATCAATCAAAGCAAACTACTGAGAATTAAAAGTAAAATTCTCTCAAACTTGTTCTATGAAAATTGTGGGCTCAAGTTGGGAGAATTTAACAATACAACTGGGACTGAAAGGGTTAAACACGTGAACGTCTAGGAGCACAAGTGCTCGTTCAAAATACGAACGTGTATAGAATCTAAAATTAGTTACTAACTTACTTTTGGTCCGTCAACTTATGACGATGGGGGACCCTCTAGTTTGAATGCACTCCTCCCAAAGCTGTTTGTGTGTCGATCATGTGCACGTCGGTATACCAGGAAGTGCAATCAATCCCAAAGAGTAGTAGGTCTTCTTTCACACAGTCTCTCCATCGTTTTCGCGGTTGACTTCTTTGGCGTTTACCCATCCTGAGCTTCCCGAATAACAGCTGCTTTGGTATCCTGTTGTTACTCATGCGTGACACATGATCTAGCCAGCTAGGGCTATTGCTACGGAGCATGGACTCAATATTAGTGGAGTTGGCGCGCTCTAGGACTTTGCTATTAGTCTCACGATGCCACCATTTAACATTCATTGCCTGCCGGAGCGATCGTTGATAGAAAACCTCCAGTCGGCGAATGTGGTGAGCCAGTATGAGCCATGTTTCAGATCCATAAGGAGAGAAGGAAGAAACTAAGGCTTTACACACATGCAGTCATCCCTGCGGACAGAGAAAGACCTTCATCGCTGAAGCACCTAGTTCGTAACGCGCTGCACGAAGCTGCACCACAAGATACCCGGAGTCAGATTTCCTAGTCAAGGGTTGCATTGTCTGATATGTTATCTCCAAGGTATGTGAATGTTTCTGAGCGCTTCTGCTCGCAGTGCTCAATTGTAATAGCTGATGGTTGGATGAATTTGTCACACTGAAAGTGCATTACTTCAGTCTTAGGCTTAATGCAAGGATTCTGGGCTCATGGTGACAATAGCAGCGCTATCCTCACAAAGGAAGCCGTCGAGCTTGTAAATATTGTTGAATTCGCTTTTAGCCTCTGTAGTTTAAAGAGCCTGCCATCTAGCTTGTGCTTAATTTCCACGCTAAACTGTGGGATAGCGGCGTTGGCTTGACGAAGGACAAACAAAAAAAGAAAAAGAAAAAATGTTGGAGCTATTATGCACCCTTGGTGCAGGCCTCATTAGTTACTTCGTACGGTTCGGCAAATTCTCCACCGATCAAGAATCATGGGAGCTTGAAGCAGCGCCCACATGAGGGGTCTGCTGACCGTATCGAAGACCTTTACTAAGTCAACGAAGACTATGTGGGGTTCAAGAGCTGCCATATAGCGAACATCATATTATCGGTGGCGCGGCCTTTCCTAAAGCTGCACTGCTCCTCAAGGAGGTGCTTTTCTATGTGCGGCCAAATCCTATCCAAGATGACACGAGCGAACAGTCTGCAGATGACAGAAAGAAGAGCTAAGCTTCTTTAAGATGGCAACGATGTTGCCATTTTTCATATCGTTTGATATCTGTTCCGTCTGCCAGATGGAAAGAAGAAGGCCTTGAAGTTCCCGTATGAGGGCTGGTCCGCCTACTTTAAGAATCTCAGCTACTACACAGTCTGGTCCAGGGACCTTGTTGTTTGCCATATGATCAAGAGGTATTTCAAGCTCGCTGATAAGCTCTTCCTGTGATATCACATCAAAGGACCCTAATATTTGCTGTTCCGGGCTGGTTCAGTAGGTCGTTGAAATGCTGCTTTTAGCGGACAAATCTAAAATTACAATAAGAAAACGGTGAATATTAGACATCCAGTTGAATGAATAGATAAATAAAATAAAACTATTACTGGACATTAATCTGCACCAACGATCGTGTATGAACAAGTCTAGTGGTTCTAGGTGAAACGTCGCTAAGTTTCAGGTGAATGTCCTGTAAAAGTTTTATTTATTTATTTATCTAAAATTACAATAATAATATCTGTTATAAAAATATAAGATATACTAAAATAATGGTCTATATTCTATAAAATCAGACGTTTAAATGAATTCCAGATATGCCACGATACGATGACTTAGTTTAGTTTAGTTTTCCAAGCTTTCGCCGATCTAAGGCATCATCAGGGAATGAAGATGGAATCATTGAAGTAAAACGCTTATCGAGCGAGGTGTTGGGCTAGATAATAGAGGTTCAGTAAACAATAGGACAATGGGACAATGGCTGGTATGTAAATGAGATAGAAATAGTTAGAACAAAAGGTCTTTTCCGAAAATAAAAATATTTTTTTTTTTAAAAAAAAGGGCAAATATAGTCAGAATAAAAGGTCTTTGAGTTCAGCGCACTCCTCCCTAGAGTTAATTTCGGGCTTGAGCTTTCTAATCTTTAGTGTTTCAAGAAGGCGCAGGTTGACTGGGTCATTGTGGTTGCAATAATGTCAAACTTTATTTTCGGGTTTTTGGTGATCCCTTGGCAAGCAAGTAAATGCTTGAACACGGAAGAACTGCTGGTATTGGTCGCACGTGATTTTGTAGATGGTGTTTCTGCGTAAGCAAAACTTTGTGTGTGCGACAGGGCAGTTGGTGCCTTTACATTCTGGTTCGTCTCTCTTGATGGATAGCGCGTTTCTTAGGGTGTAAGCTTTATGGGTCAGTCGGACGTCGATGTTTTCTTTTCTGAAGATTTTAGTGATCTTTCTGTCTAATCCGTCGGAAATAAACGGGATTTTGAAGTACAGCCAATCTTTATTACAGTCTTGTTGTTGTTGTGGTAGGTGTCGGCGTTTGCGGGGTCGTTTGGTTTCGAGTATAACGTTTCTGGGATAGCCGTTGGCGCGTAGGGTATTGTCGAAGGCGTGGTCATGTTCAGCGATGTCGTCTGTGTTGAACACCTCTGATGTCGTCTGTGTTGAACACCTCTGATTTTATAACAACAATTATGCTACTCAAGGACAAGATTCAACGCTAGATTTTCAAATAGTGTTTTCATTAAACAGTAAAACACTAAAATTAGTTATGGTAGTTTTCTTCGCAGGCAATTAATGTCAGCTTCTTGATGAGTCCACTTTGTTTCATTTAAAGAAATCAAAGCGAGCAATGGACGATTGTGCGTCTTCCCATTCAAATACCGTGGCAGACTGTACTCCACTTGTACAAGAGCGGGTGGTAATAGGCGGCCATGGTGTGCAACCACTTTCAACTATGACAAAAACAAGCAATGGGGTTTTTGTCCGAGTAAGTATAACCACGATTAGTATTTTTACCATTTTAATATTGATAAAGAAACTTGTAAATAAAATATCCCTTATTATTTATCTTAGGGAAACAAAATAGACGAAGGCCATATTACAAACCTAAAAAAGGACCACAATCACCTAGGCGTAAGTATTTAATTGTAGAATAGATTTGATTTACTGTGTAAATAGTTACAGAAGACCAGCTAAATTTATTTCCCAATATGATATTACCGCTCTGGTTAGAGGTAAATTGAAGAACAAAATAGCAAGGAATTATGATTTTTTGTCGTGTTGCTTATTTGAAACGTTTCCGCTATTGATTTAGTTTCAGTAACTTGGTGTGTGACATGATGAAGTGTGATTTATATAAATTGAAGAGGAACTAGTGGTAACTTAAGCTTCTTTGGAAATCTTTTTTCTGTTAAGTATTTTGAAATGTTTTTATTATGAAAGTTGATCATTGGTGTGCAACTTTTTGGTAACGTTCTTGCTTGCATGTAGAATTACTTGGCTGGTTGTTGTGAATAACACGATCTAAATGATATGCGTTAACTAGTATTATGTTTTTTGAAGTTTTTAACAAGATGGATTGCTTTTGTTTTCTGAACAGTGAGTAGCATCAGAGCCAGTAACGGACGACGTTGTGTGTTCCCATTCAAATACCGAGGTCGATATTACAAAACTTGTACGACGGTAAGGAGCAGAGGACGGCCATGGTGCGCTACCACCTCCAATTATGACAAGGATAAGAAGTGGGGATACTGTCCGAGTAAGTGCGATCTACCTAATGCATGGCTTGATTCGTTTACGTATTGTTTTACAAGGTTTTTTCAAACTCACCTTAAAGTACTGCATTTTATGACAGTCACAAGCAGTATACTTTCTGTCCAAGTAAGCTAGCGTGGATCTTTGTAATTACGAAGGAATTATGAGGTACTTATTTTTTATTTTAGAAAAACAATTTGGTCTTAACGTCCGAAACTTAAAGATTTTCGTTTTTGTTATTTTAGAAAAACGATTCAGGAAACCTTATAGAAGACGACCAAAGTATAAAGTAACCGTCAGAACTAATAAAGGAAGACTTTGTGTGTTCCCATTCAAATACCGAGGTCGATATTACTACAGTTGTACCACGGTAAGGAGCAGAGGACGGCCATGGTGCGCGACCACTAGCAATTATGACCGGCACAAGAAATGGGGATACTGCCCGAGTAAGTGTGTTCACTGACCACCTTCATTAGTCTTAGTATCTTTAATAAAGTACGAAAGTTAGATCAACAGTTATGTTCTTCAACAGATTATATCTTTTAGGAACTGTCGTAGTTACATCTCTGTTTTAACTTTTTACTTTATTGGTATTAAAATTGTGATTTCATTAAACAACAGAAGATAGAAGTTAGGTATGTTACTTTTGTTCACAGGCAATTTAATGTCAGTTTCTTTATGTGTCCAATTTGTTTCTATTAAAGAAATCAAAGCGAGCAATGGACGATTGTGCGTCTTTCCATTCAAATTTCGAGGCAGACTGTACTCCACCTGTACACGAGCAGGAGGCAGGAGACGGCCATGGTGTGCAACCACTTCCAACTATGACAAGAACAAGCAATGGGGATTTTGTCCAAGTAAGTATAACCACGATTAGTATTTTTACCATTACTATATTAATGAAGAAACTTGTAAAGAAAACATCTTTTATTATGCATCTTAGGAAAACAATATAGAGCAAGGCCATATTACAAACCTCAAAAAGGACCAAAATCACCTAGGCGTAAGTATTGAATTGTAGATTTGATTTACTCTTTAACTAGCTACTGAAAACCGGCCTAGTATATTTCCCAGTATTATATTACCGATCTTGTTAGAGATTAATTGAAGAAAAAATAGCAAGGAATTCTGATTTTTTATCGTGACGTTCGTGTTAAACCTTCCCCATTAATTTTGTTTGACTAAATTAATTTGTGATTTAATAGAGTGTGATTTGTTTCGATTGAAGACTGAATAACATGGAAATAGTTGAAACTTAAGCTTCTTAGGAAGTCATTTTTCTTTTAAGTATGTTTAAATGTGTATTTTGAAAGATTGTTCATTGGTTTTCCATTCTTGGGTTACGTTTACTCGCTTCGATGTGCATGTAATAACTTGGCTAGATTTTTTTAAACAACACGATTTATATTATATACCTTTACTGGTATTATGTTTTTTTGAAGTTTTTAACGAGATGAATTGCCTTTGTTTTCGGAACAGTGAGTAGCGTCAGAGCCAGCAACGGACGACGTTGTGTGTTTCCGTTCAAATACCGAAGACGATATTACAAAACTTGTACGACGGTAAGGAGCAGAGGACGGCCATGGTGCGCTACCACCTCCAATTATGACAAGGATAAGAAGTGGGGATACTGTCCGAGTAAGTGCGATCTACCTAATGGTTTGACTCGTTGGTTGGCGTATAGCTGAAACTTTTTTTCTATATAAATTTTATTTCCAATTTATTTATAAGGTTTGTTTTTTCTCGCATTAGAATATTTATTTTGATTTTTATCTTATCAACCCTATAAGATTTAGGACAATGTTTTGGTACATAAACATTTAGTCCAAAATTATGGTTGATGTGTAGTTTTTGATCTTATTATGGGATTTATCCACATTACTTAATAAATAAACTTTGAGATATAATTTTCTTTTTGTTTATGTATTTTAATGAACGATTTTTTTCATAGTATTTATGAAGAATAACGCAGAAATTGGACGTTTTGCATTTTTAATAATCATTTATTTATAGATATGAAAATTCATAAATCATAAGTGCAATATCATGGAACTAATCTGAATATGAACAAAAGGTATTACAAAAGTATAATCTCAAACAAAGACCTTGGCTCGTAGAATCTGTTGGTAAGTTTGGTTCCGTTTACGGATGATAAGCATTTTGTATAAAAGACAGTCAAACTTTCTGCTACATTTCTTAAGTACAATGAAGTTATTTTTCAGATGGAGTTCAGATTGACTACGAAATAAGGTCTTTTTTGATACAGCCATCTGTATTTGCCATTCAATAGTTCACATCCATCTCACTGTATACAATCGGTTCCATATGGTGTACCACTTAGACTTAAGAAAAATCGTTCCCCTCAAAAAGCCCTGAATCAGAGGTGTGTAGAATATAAACAATATCTTAGGAATCAAGGCTATCCCATGCATTTAATTTAAAATAAGTTTAATAAAGCCCTTAAAATCGATAGAACTGATTTACTAGTAACCAAATCTAAGACCTTGAAAAAAACGTAATCCCACTGGCGTTAGATTGTAACCTAGATTGCCGGTCATTTCGAAAATCATTCATCAACACATCGGAATTACGAAGCATTTATCCATCAAAAGCAATTAAGCGGGTTTTAGAGGGACAAAAAATTTTAAAGCTCTGCTTGCACCTTACAAGTGCAAATCTAGCAAAGGAACGCAAGCGCAAATCACTGTTTGCTTTAAATGCAAAGAGAGCTGTGATCTCTACTCTAATTTTTTTCAGGAAACGATCACTTTGAAAAATTTGTAACCGGGCCAAAAATACACCATTAAAGAGCCACTTAGTTGCATTTCAGAGAATTATATATCCAACGTTATTTATTTATCGAGTTGGAACAAATATAAGCTACAGTATGTTGGCTGTACAACCATAAGTCGTCAATGAGGACAATCAAGAAAACTTGTGAAGTAGCCGTTTACTTTAATAATATCGAACATTGCTTAGAAATCTTTTATTTTATTAAATTTGTGTTGAACAAATCAAAGATTTCACTAGTGTAGATACCAAATTGCTAACGAGAGAGGCCTTTTGGACCATGCAATTAAGACCTTGCTCCCTTTTCGTCTAAACAAAAGGCGGGAATATAGGTCAGTATTCTAAGTCGTTCTTCACACATTACTATATAATTTAGGTTTTACGAGCTTTTTTGCGAACTATGCATTATGGAAAAATATTATATTATTTGCAAGCCAGAAATGGGTACACTGAACAAGCGCAATGAACTCGCCTCCGGATGCAGACACAAAGCGGCATTCCTCTACAGAAACTATAAGATTTGAAACTCTAGTTCGCTATATTTAACCCGGATTCTCACGCAATTTTATTTTATTTTATTTTATTCTATTATCCTATAGAATTTTACAACAATAGCCTATTGTTTTTACTTACAAGTACATATGCAAATAGTAGTTAATATACTTCGCGGAATTATCATTCACTCGCAGAACTCCCTGACGATGGGCAAACAGCCTAGAAACTTAAGTTGGAGAGAAAACTCGTTTTTATTCTAACCTAAATTGCATTTTAAATATATTCGCTCCACCAGTACAGATGAGCCTTCATACTACAATATCAAAGATATTAATAAAAAAACTATTAAGTTCTTTGATTAGTAGTGCATGCCTGGCCAGTAACAAGTGAACATTACTTTGCATAAGTTCTGGTTGGTTAACTTTAAGGTAATTGTAGCAATTATGGTACTTTTCACTTTCCAAGCAGACGAGAAGAAACAAAATTTTTTAATTTTGTTGAGAGTGATGGTGTTATGATCATAAATGGTGGAATGGTGTTACCAGTAATGTTAATGATGCATATGACCAAATTGATGAAATGTAATAGTGGGATATCAGTGACCTCAGTGAAAATGACTAAAACTACCTCATACAGGATTTATCAGAATCAAGTTTGTGATATATATTTTTACTGATTATTATTACAATGAATTTTTGAAACTTATTGTTTTGTTCTCCTTTGCATGCATACCAAATGATCCACTAATTTGACTTGATGTTTAGCAGCTTAGCTTGATATTTCAGTTGATAAAGTAACTGTACTAGTATCAAATTGGGCATTATTGTTTTGATGCCATTTAAAATACTCTGTGCTGCTCTCTATTTTGTTATTCATTCATTTCCAGGCAGACATGCGAGCTGAAAGTTCAGGATGTAATGAACTGAAATACAACCTTAATGCAGATACTATTGAAGCAATTTTCAAGACTTACCCAGCAGGTATTTCACCTGGCTATTTTGATGTTTGAGTTTAGCCAATAAAACAACTTAGAATTATCTTAAAACACTTTACAATAAAAAGAACAATTGAAAGTATTTCCAAAAATTTATTTCACAACATTTTATTAGCGCTATTGTTCTTGTCAAGTAATAGAGCTGGTTAAAATTTAGTATACTTATAATTTAAGAACAATAATTTAATGGTTGAACTAAAATGCACTTAGAAGTACTTCATAAAACATTTTCAATATAAAATTCATTTTTATTATAATTGCTTAATGTACTAGCTGTTAGAAAAAATATTGTTACATCAATTTTAGTTCTTATAAAATGATCATCAAAACCACTTACAAGCAAAAATTACACTGACAAAAAAGTAACTTTAGTAAATTGATCCCCAACTGATTCTATGTGTTTGTAAGGTAAGGGATGTCATCAGGGCACCATTTGCAAAAGTGCTGATTAGAAACAACAGAGACAAGAAGAACTTTAGTGTAGCCTACAGAATGATTTAAAGTTGCTCATATTAAATGACGAAAAGTAATTGATAAACCATTGTAAATTTCTGTTTCTCTGTCGTTCTTTTCTGTCAATATTTAGCGTCTTGAAAAGAAGCCCAAAACTATCTTGAAAAGTAGGGATTCTTTTCGAGATTCCTTTCATTTGCAAATTCAAGAGGGAGCTTGTTTTTGAGATGGGCTTCTTTTCAAGATTAAGCCCACTAATGCCTTTGTTTTTCATGGTATTGCATTTTCAGATTAAAAATCATGTAAAGCAACTTTTGATCTAGAATTTAGGTCATAGACTTGTTTTTCTGAATTGAACTAGAATGTCTGCTAGTTAAATATGACCAAATTTATGGAGTGCATGGTGTCCCTCAGAAACTTTGAGCTAAATTAATGATTGTGTAGGCCTGATGAAGGCCATCACAAGAGTGATGAAGGCCATAATAATTTTTGTCAAAATAATTTCATGATCACTTTTGATTGTAAAAAGGGAGCAAGATCTCAAAATCTGGACAATAAAGTTTTGCAATTTCAGTCCTCACTAAAAGGAGATTGGGTTCACTCGTTGCAAGAGTTATGAAAAAAATTAATATGAAAATGGAAATATACAAAAAATTAAACTTTGAAATTAGCAATATCATGTCTAAAAGCTTCATTTTCAGTGTAATCCTTGTGAATGGAGGTGTCCAGATTCACCACATAGCCATTGCCTTCACTCCTTCTCACCATTTTGCTCAATCATAAGCATCTTCCTTCAAACTAGCATTAAGCATAAATTAATTATTTTAACTAATAATTTTTCAAGATGTTTCAAGGTCTATAAATTAGTTATTGTTCAAGATTTTTCAGTTTTTATTATTAACTTATACTTTTAAGAATACTTGAACATCTATAAATTAGTTATTGTTCAAGATTTTTCAGTTTTTGTTATTAACTTATACTTTTAAGAATACTTGAACAACTTTTTGTGTGTTTGTACAAGCAATGGTTTATTCAGTCTATCAATCAATCAAACCAATTTTGATCCAGGTTTATCCCCAAAGACGGGGGTGGCCGCATTTACCCCACTCTAACAGCAATCTCTCCAAAACCCACTCTCCATCTCGCTTGATTCAAGGCATCCTCCTTCTCCAAACCAACACTCTTGCTCTCCTTCTCCACAATCTAATCCTTATCAAAGTAAGTTACTATATATACATGTTGGCTAAACACATTTCCTGAATTCTTGTCGTTATATATAGTGTCGGTTAACATAGCGTGGGTATTTTGTCACAATATTGTTTATAATTTCAGGCCTGGCAGAACAAAATTTTGAGTGGGGGGCTGATTGAGCGCTTTTTTAAGAGATACAAATAATTCACAATTTTTGTTTTTGTTGCTCTGCAAAAAAATGGGAGGGGGGGGGGCTACAGCCCCCCA
>JANCMA020442405.1:0-10896 GCA_024336925.2 Zoanthus solanderi
TGAAAACTAAAACAAAAGCTATACCATGTTTATATGTACTTGTGCGTACTTGAAAAAATGACCACGCTACGCGCCTGCGAACTCGAATACTTTGCGAGCTTTAAATTAAACATGTGGCTTGTTAAAAGAGCAGAAGTCATGAAATACATTTATTTGGGTCAAAACTTTAATTTTCTTGTTGTAGTAGTTACTTTCAAGGAACTTATCATATTTCTAGTAAATGTACATTTGTAGAAACAAGAAAACAGAAAAACGAAAGCTCTTTATGAATGTAGCTTCTGTGAATTAATAAAAAATAGTCGCTATATTAAAATTGACATGGCTTTTCCGCGCAAGAAGCCCCGCAGGCCGCACAACAAAAATAAAAAAATTGTCCGACTTTCTGCAGTTGAAACAAAAAAATTTTGAATGAAAAGACTTCGGGTAATTTATTTTGTTGGTTTATAAAATGTTTAATTATTGTTTGATTAAGTTTTTCCGCAAATAACTACTTTGTTTATCGTTCAGAGAATTGCAAACGATCGCGAACTTGAGACAGTTCTATAAATATGATTTATCTCAATATATTTTCACACGAACTTTGGTCGACAACATTCAAGGTGGCACATTTAAAAATACACATACTGTATTATATACACTATTTATAGGGAAAAAATTCTCAGAACCATAATTGACACACACTCTTCGATTCATGCTTTTTAAAGTGTGTTAAATTGTAATTAGGTTTGAAAAGACCCGATACTAATCAGATGAAAACCCACCGAGAATAAAACAGGAAAAAATTGTTTTTAAGCTGATAGTCATTAAATACAATGAGGTGTTGACAAAGTTACTAAAACACAATAAACCACCGCTAGCTCATATTGAATGCTGTTGAAAGAATGTTGACAGGCATGAGATTTTCCGTGGGTAAATAAATTAAGAAACAAAACAAAAACAAACAAGACACAAGCACAATCAAAAGAAGTTTTTATGATGTACAGGACATTTGTTTCCATTTGTATCAAAATATCCCATTCTAATAGGGAAATTGCGAATCTGAGTAAGTTTTACACAAGTACACGACTGCAAATTGTAATAGAAGGCTTGCCTAAGACAAAATTCTGCGATTTGAACACAATTCCACGATTCTTCAGAGATTTTTCAAACTATCTTTTGCACGCAAGTAACATGAACCACTGATTACGTCATTAAGGCCAAACTCGTCACCAGGCTCCAGATACATGAATTTTGGGCATTTTGAACATTTTGGCAGCAAAAAACTGATTTACTGAACATTTCACGAAATTCCGTTTGCGATTCCCAAATAAAGACATTATGAGCTATAGAAATGCGTAAAAAAATTCATTTCGTTAATGAGTTAGAGTTGTTTTTTTTTACCTTGTGGGTTTGTGGCGACACTTGAGGCTATAAATACAGCTGCAAGACCCAAAGTCTGTGAACAAAAGTTTTGCCATTACATAACAAAATAAAGCCTCAGTCCAAAAATATAAATGGCCAGCGTTTTCTAAACCTCTGTATTTTAACTTAGATATCTCAAACTTTAGAAGTGTGTGTTTAGCTATTAGCAATAAACCACACATTTTTATGGTTTAGGCTGATAAACCACGCGGAATGTTGGAAAAATAGGTGAAAATTTGTATTAATTCACAAGCCCCATGCAAGCAATGTACGAATTCTTTGAGTGGCTTATCAGCCTATAAACCATAAAAACTTGGAGTCTACTGCTTTTATATAATAATTCAGAAGAAGCACGAAATTGCTATGAGTTTACTGGCACACTGATAAACGATAGCTGATGTATCATTTGGAATCGAATTTAACAATATGGTAGATATAACATTAAATTAGAAACAACAATTCTATTAGTGTTTTTAATTAATGCATTATATTGCGTGCGTAAATTACAAGATTTAGTAAAGTTTCATTTAAAAGCACTTTCGCCTTGTTTTTAAAATAAATCGTATGAATGATAAAAAAAGAAAAGAAATTGTTTAAGAATGCACGCGACTATACGAGGTGCGCGCAACAAACTGATAATCGAGTTCGAGGTAATATTATCCTGAAATACACCCTAAAATGTATAAACATCATTAAAAATTATTGAAATTATTTGAAAAAACGTTGCCAAGCAGAAACTATGTTTAAAATCCTTATCTAGATTGTACACAAACCTTAGTTCTGGTGTATGCTTTTCTTGTTCATGAAAACTGAGGCAGACAGAGCTGTCGTTGCCACTTGGGCGTTAGATGATCTAAGAGGCTCAGACAGAAAATAGATAATTTATTTTGTAGAGAAAAGGAGAGTGAGGTCCAATTATATATCACGCTTAATTAACTAACTCAGTGAAGTATCATTTGCTGATCGACCACGTGAGTTGTGTTATGTAACTAACAAATAGGGATTTAGGGGTGGATCTAGGGGTTTGCCAACGTTGCTCGGGGCACAATCGAATTTTCATAAAATAACATTTATAAATAATAAAGAAATACCAATATTAATTAGCCTCAAGATTATTTATAACACGCAGTAGTAAACATTTAATTAACAAATTAGCTTAATTTTTTATTTGTAATTGGAAAAAAATTCGTAAATTCGCCGTCTGTAAATAACGAGAAAACAATCGCCAATCAGTCGTACGACACGAAGGTTTTACGATTATTACCTGAATTAAAATTTTATAGACGTGAAAGTATTCGTATAATTGCGGCAGCGGTTTGGAGCACGGTCAGCAGACATTTTGTTACGAAATCTGTTCAGATATAGCATTCGAGTCACGGTGCGAGGCAGGCCAGCCATTCAAAAGGCAGGAATTTTGTCAGCTGACTCTGCTGAGGCCATGGTGGACCACTGTTGCTTTGAATTTGTTGCGTAATAGCATGCGAAACGACGATCGTTGTGCTTTGATGTCTTTGACATTGTGTATCTTCAATTTCCGTTGAAACGTGACTTCAATAACTGGCTATCATACCTTATGGAAACTCGAAGATATTTTCCGTTGATCCGACTCCGAAGACATAGCAGGAGAGCTACCCTTGTTGCGCGCATAATGTCAAGACATTGTTAACAAAGTAAGAATTCGCATTGCTGAATGTTGCGAGAACATTCTAGCCTGCAGTTGTGAGTTTTCGAAATTGCAGTTCCCGAAAAGTCAGTGCAAAAGATCACAATCAAAGATTCCTGTAACTGTAAGGTATAATCATACACGTTTATTATACGCATCGTATGCAGATGAGCATGTAAATGATTTTGAGTTTGAATAAATGTTGTTCTATTCGATCATCTCAATCTGTGAATATATAATATCGACTAGTCACAAGAGGATCCTGAGAGGGGGGGGGGGGTGGTACCAATACCTTTTCCCATTTCATTTTTTTTCCAAATCCCACTTCGCCATTCTCAAATTCCATTCCCATTTTTGATTTTTAACAATTTTTTGCCATTCCCAGTGACTTGAACCCCATTTTCCCAGAGCAAAACCTGCCAATCCTAATTCCCATTTTACCCCTTCAGGACCCTCACAATATTGTCTTGAATGTAACCTCATTCATGCATGTCAGGGTTAAGCCTCTTCGTGGCGCCGTCTAGTTTGAGGCTAATATTTACGATTTGATAAATTGCCGCGAGCTAACGTTTTACGTGGTTGCTCAAAATTAGTTTTTGCCTTATCGGCAAAGACTTTTAAACTTTTTCATTTCAACTTATTTTATTAGTAATTTACTAAATTGTGTACTAGATTTATTGAATATGCCTGCTTTCAAACGATTATTTGACTCTACAGTCATATTTTGCTTTTGCTGGACCCTAATAGGACGTGGCTCAACCTTCGGTGACACGATCAGATTTCTAGGCTGGATCAGCCCCTGGGCACAATCCCAGCATGCAATTGGCCTTGTAGATAACATTAGATCTTTGGGAGCGATTTATTAATCGATCTTTATATGGAAAAAAAGAACCTATCTTGTGGTTGCTTTGAAAAACAACCTGAAGGTTCACAAAGGAATAAAACTTACAAACACAAGTTTAACGCGTCTAGCGATTTCGCCGCTTTGAAAATCTAAATAAGGTAAAGAAATGAACAATTTTTTTTGTAGGAATTGTATAAACGGTTGGGCTTTTAAGTTTATCTTTGTTCGTCTTTAGGTCATCTTTAATGTTATAATTAATGGTTCCTAGAGGGTAGCCATTTTGTAATTAAAGCTTGCGTAACTTGTTGAGATCTGATTGAAGAAGTTCAGGGAAAGAGCAAATTCTAAAGTGACGATAGGCGAGGAAGCGAATGAGATTAATTTTGTATTTCCGAGGAGTGAATGAGTCCCATTTGGTGTAGAGACCAGTGAATGTTTTCTTCCTGTAAACAGATATAGTGAATTTCATGTTTTTAGAGTGTTTTACAAGGAGGAAGGGAATTTCATTGTTATCTTCAAATTCAATAGTGAATTTAATATTCTTGTGGCGACTGTTCAGATATTGAAGAAACTGATTTGCAGTAATCTTGTGTGAAGGTGTCGTCGACATATCTAAACCAGACTGACGGACGAATGTTTCCGGTCATTAATAACAGGAACTTGGTTAATGACCGGAAAGTTGGTTAATTGGAAAATTGGTTAATAACCTAAAAATTGAAAGTATTTATTCTGGCGAGGAAAGTGAAACCGTGGGGCTTATTGATAGAGCTCCCTCCCTAACCTAAGACTAAATATAAATAATAAAAGAACAGCAAAGCCATACTGAAGTTAATAATAGAATAAAAAGCAAGCTAAACAAAACAAAACAGACAAAACAGCCAAAAAGCAGCAGAGAACAGGTAATATTTAGAGACGGTGAACCAGCTAAGAAGAAACGTTTTTTTAAAATATGGATTTAAAAAGAGAGATAGTCGCAGCATTTTGTGTATTGTTATTTAGTGAGTTGAAAAATTTAGAACCCTGGAATTTTTTACCAAACCGTCTTATATTTGTTCGTGCAGGAAATAGATAGAAAGTATTTGAATTTGTGGTTTTATAGGAATGAGCTTAATTTGTCATTAAAACATTTCTTTGAATACATTAAGGAACAGGCCTCTTTTACTGATGAGAATACATTAACTTACCAACCTGAAAAAAGTAAATTTCAGATAATTTTAGTATTTGCAAACGTTTGGATATAGGATCAGTGTGAACATCAAATGGCTTCTTAGAAATAATTCGAATAATTTTTTTTCTGAAGTAGAACTATACGATTCAAATTTGTGGAATAGGTCGATGCCCAAACTGTCAGATGCAAAGTATAAAAGATAAGGATAAACTATGCTACAACTGATAAAGGGTACGCAAAGAACTAACAGGAAGGCAAAAGCTTGATTTATATATTACTCCAATTGATTTAGAAATTTTCCTTGCAATATTAGCAATATGAGGTTTCCATGTAAGATTTTCATCAAAGATCATAGCCAAGAAAATAGTATTCGTTACTCGCTCAATGGCGCAATTACTTATTCGGTGAGCTCGACGAACGCTTCCTAATCTCGTTCAATACTATAGCTTTGCGAGGCAAAATGTCGTTCACTGACTTAGCCTCGCTTCCACGTGCTACGTTGATTGATCAAGTTTTGACGTCTCGTGATCTTTGGTGCAAAGCCTCGTTGTCATTTTCTTCGCCATTTGTCTTTTTCAGTAGTGAAAGAATTTCTCTGACAAGAATAAAAAAGTTTTTTGAAATATGATGATGACCATTTTATTCAATGGTCACGTGATCTCTTCGTACAAGGCGCTTATGCTCAAGAAATAGATCGAAGGTTTTGTTGTACTTTTTGTGCTATTCATGACATAATATGGAAGACAGCTCTCTTAAAAAAGTTTAAAAAAAGCTTCTTCTATGGAGAAAAAAGAAATCATTCGACTCTTTGCTCTACGATTCTAACAACGCTAACGACAAATCGAGCTCTCCGCGATTTACAATGGAACGAACGCACTCACATAATCCATGTCAAGGTTTTGTGTGTTTTGCCTCGACTTGAAAACCATTAATTTTAACTGTGAATATTTTATTGATAACTTATTAGCCTGGCACCAAGTTGTCAATTTCAAAAGCTCCTCATTCAAGGTCTTTTCAAGAGAATCATCATTTTTATGAGAAAAGAATATGTTGGTGTCATCAGCAAAAAGAATGAAATCTAAGATCTTTGAGATATCGCATAAATCATTTTAAATTAAATTTGCAAAATTTCGAATATTAAAGCAGTATTAATTAGTACAATGGTCAATACCCTATTTCTGATGCCTTTTTCTCACTGTCTCATGCTCTTTTAATTCTATTTGATTGTTGAAAATGTCGACAAAAACTGCCCTTAATATAACAAACCAAAATATTTATATATTAAAGTAAATCCAATGAAACTAAAAATCCTTGTATTAGGCGTCAGCACTTCCTCTTTTGTCCGGAATGTTTGAATAAATTAGGGTCATCAGTATCAAAAATAGACTGAGGTAAACTGTTCCATTGAGTGATAGTTCTAGGGTAAAAGGATAAGCGGTGAGACGAGGTGTCGGTAGAGAGGGGGATGAAGCTATTATTGTGGGAGTGCCGGGATCTACATGTCCACTGTGGACCTTATATAAGAGAAAGAGTCTTGCATCCTCCCTTCTTTGTTCTAGTGACCTGCAGCCAAGGTCCTACAGCATGTTTGAGACACTATAGGTATTGTGAGACCTCTTAAGAGTCCACCTAGCGGTTGCCTTTGTACCATTTTGATCTTGTGGGTGCCGTTATTTTCTACACCTGGTCTAGGGTCCCAACTTGCTGAACCGTATTCGATCTGAGGGCATACAAACCCCATGTATACCTTCACACGCAAACCACTGGAAGTAACTTTCAAATTTCAGGAACCCAAGAGAGCGATTGGCTTTGGCTGTTGTTACATCTATGTGCTTATTTCCACTTAAGATCTTTTGAAAAGAGAATACCAAGATATTTAGTGTGATCAGCCTCTTTAAGTGGAGTACCGTTCAATACGTAGGTGTACAGGATCTTGTTGCGCGTATGCGAGACGCAGAGTACTTCACACTTTAAGGCGTTAAATTGCATGAGCCATTCCTCTCCCCACTTCTGAAGAAGTGTTTTTTACTTGGTATGCCGTTGGCGTTTTATAAATTTTGAACCGAATAATAATCGTTTCCACGCTTGGTGTACCCATGAATAAAAAGGAGATGCTAAAGCTGAAATACCTTGCGTCCCAACTGCTACGTTACTTCGAAATATGAGAATTCCCGACCACCATGGTTCACGGCCGTGAACTAAACAAAAATTCTAAAATAATTTAGATAGTACGTGCGTTTTGATTGGTCAGTAAGTGTGTTTTCATTGGGCTACGAAGCAGGGAAATGACGTGAGCATTATGGTTAACTGTCTCCAAGTTGTGCGAATTTGCAGTTTTACGAAAGAAATAAAAGTATAATGATAAATAAAGCATTTCGCTTCGTATATCGTCGTCTTCCTTGTTAAGTCTGAAAATAGTTTTATAAAAGAAATAAAATATGTGCTTTCATAGCCTGGTAGAAACCAAAGGCAAAGTCTGTCAGAATTCTAAAGCTGTGAAATCCTACTACTGCGGTTTTCACTTATCTACTCTCTTAAACGTTCGCCTCGATTTTCACCAGGTTACAAAAACATGGTGAAAATGTTTTATTTCTTAACTGAAGAGCTGCGAATAAAGGTATTATCAAGTTTAAGCTCATGTAAAAAGTCCACACTAAAATAAGAAAGTAATAGACAGTTATTCAAAAGATTTTGGTAAATCCTGTGTAATAATGCAACAGTAAAGCATCAGGCGATGTTTTTTTAGTTTTGTAAACTAGGCCATTTATGTCAAAAGTGTCATCCTTCACAAAAACTGTTGCCAGTCCGCTGAACCAAGGCGGCTTACGAAAGAAACAAGCAGATTGAATTTGAAATGATTCGAAGAAGTGCTTAAAATGGTATGATAAATAATTTGGTTAAGGAAGAAGAAAATAAAGAGTTTGTTCCGTTTTCAAGACTTTACTTAAAGCAGACCTAGCTGTCCTTTTCCCCATTGCAGAATTTAATAATCTCAAATCATAATTTTAACCTTCAGGAAATCAAATCAATAAATATTAGAAGATTATCAAGCCTTTTCGTGCAATCACTTAAGAACCCTATTGATACTTATAGATCTCTAATAAACATTTCGCACTGAAAATGCCTTAGATAGTTTTAGAAATGTTTTCTTTGTTTGTTTGCAGCGGAGAAAGTCAATGAACTTCAAGAAATGTTGAGTAAGAAGGAAACTGAGATGAAACAAATGGAAGAGAGGTACAAGAGGTACTTGGACAAAGCCAAGAGTGTAAGCATCCAAAACTTTTTTTTCTAGTTTGAGTCTAAAATTAGAAATTAAGAGGATCCCCCACTGACGACAATATTGTTAAAGGGGAACTGAACCCTGAAATCAACTTTTTTTAAATGAAATCCTGAAAGGTGTGGAAACCGTATTTAAAAGGCTTTTTCACGTATCGCGCTGATTTTCCAGGAAATTTTAGTTTGAATGTGCGTGTTTCGCACTGTCTGGGGTCGTTGAGCATGGGCGCTTCTCAACTTGTCAGCGGTAAACGAAGGTAATGTATGACGTAGGTTATGGGAAAGCGAGAGAGCGATTATACTTTTATAGGTGTCACAAGCTTGTGTACGTAGTCAAGAGTGAAAGAAAAAATTGAAATTGTGTGCGATGTCTCGCTTTAGTGTTGAACCTTTAAAGATCTTAAAACATATTTAAAGTTCTTCCCCATATCTAACGTCATAACCTCACTCCTACTCCGCTGATTCTATATTTCTGAGCCGCCGGTACAAAGCGGCGCCTAACGTGTTTTAAACTCGAATTTCTCGGAAAATCAGCGTGACACGAGGAAAAAACTTTTGAACCCGGTTTCAACACCTTTAAGGATTTTATTTAAAAAAGGTTGATTTTAGGATTCAGTTCCCTTTTAAATTCGATTGATTTTTGTCATTGCACTATGATTGAAAAGTCGAGGAGCTTGAGGAATCAATGTTTACAAAGTTAAAACAAATAAAAACATATCACAGCAGGAGTTTACAAACCATCACATGAAACAGGACAATATTAAAGGCATTACGAAGTACCTGCAACTACGACAAAAGAAAAAAGTTTGTAGCATCGTTAAAAAAAACGTTTCAAAAACACCACAAAACCATAAGGTCAACTTTTATAACCAGCATCGCTTTTAAAGATCAAGATTCTTTATTTTTTGTACCATATTTTTGACATTACACATAATATAAATAGATAATTAAAGAACAATAACAGAAAAAAGGTATAATATAAGAGTGTATTTATGTAAGATTTTTGTAAATTAATATGACCAAGCAAATGGTACAGGTTATCTGAAATAACTTGGCGTTAATCGAGTCAGATAGCCTACTTTGGGAATTTGAAGCATTGTGTGGTCATGAAAAGTAGAAAAAATGACAAAAGAAAATAGTACAAACAAAAATCACAAACAATAAGTATACAAAAAAGTATTCAAACAAAACATCAACAAGATGTCAACAAAACATGTGGATGGATAATCTAATACTTCTTGAGAAATTCTTCAATTAATTTGGATTTAAAATTTATTTTTCATTTTGTCTTAATTGATGTGTCAATGCCATTCCATGTAAGTGGGCCTTGATATCGAAAGAAAATTTTCCGTATTTTGTTTTAACTTTAGGGAGACAGAGAGAGATTGCTTAGAAGCAAATTTTGTGTTGTGATAGTGCCCGTTTTTAGCTTAAGTGATAAATTTATTGAAAGCTTTAGGCAGAGCATTTGCATGAAATTAAAAAATAATGAGAGCATTGTGAAGGGTAATTAGTTCAGTTAAATTTCAAATACCAAGTTTTTGGAAAGAGGACTACTGTGTTTACGAAACTTTGAGAAAGTAATGATACGTATTGCTTTTTCTGAAGTACAACTAAAGGATTCAGTATGGAGGTATAGGAGCTTCCCAGAACAGAAATGCTGTAAATGAGATATGGATGATTTTAAAAGATAGTAGTATAATTGAGTAAGCACTTTAAAAGGATACACTTTACATAGGATACCTATCCTACGTTTGATTTTCTTAGACAAATTTTGAACAGGAGTTTTGAAGGATAAATGGGAATCCAGATAAAGACCAAGATACCTAATACTATCGACTGGTTTCAAGGGTACTTGGTTGATAACAAGTTGTAAATTATGTAGGAGTTTATTTTGCAGTGGATGAAAAATAACAAAATTGTTTTATCAATGTTAGGAAACAGTTTGTTAGATAAAAGCCAATCATAAACATTGATAAGATGTTTATTAAACTGTATTTTAAGTTCTATGATATTCTTCTCAGCAAGAAAAAAAAAGATTGCAGTTATCAGCAAATAAAAATGAAATTTAAAGATGTCTGAGCTGTTTTTAAAGTCATTTATATATAAGAGGAACAGGAGCGGCCCCAGGATACTACCCTGGGGAACGCCACAAGAAAGAGATTGCTCATCAGACATAGTGTTTCCTAAGGAGACATATTGTCTTCTAATAGTTAGGTATAATTTGAACCAGAGATGAGTATAAGGCCTCTAATACCATAATAATCTAGCTTTGATAAGAGGATATTATGATTCACACAAGCGAATACCTTACGAAGGTCTAAGAAAATGCTGCAGGAATAATTACCCACTTCAATAGCATATTAAAATTGTGGCTAGCGAAGTGGAGTGTTAAGCTCTAAATCCAAACTGGTTTTCAAACAAGACATTATTGTACTGTTTTCCAGGGCGGGCATGGTTGGCGTACTTGGTAAGATCTCTGCCTTCCAACCACAAGGTCCCCAGTTCGATCCTGGCTCTGCCAAGATTCGAATATTTGTGCGA